>JADWQK010001413.1:0-249594 GCA_017933935.1 Sesamia nonagrioides
TTTATTGTTGAAAACGTTGCACTTACATCATTATTTTTGTTCATGCGAACCCGAAACACGTGTCCAGTATTTTTATCTAAAGAATCTATGTTTAAAATTTCAAGAAGATATCATGAAAGACCACAAAGTTATGAGCTTTTATCGTACTTGACTCATCATCATCTCAGCGTTAATCCCAGTCGCATCCGCAGCTTTTTCACCTTTGGAGTCTGGGGTCCGCTTTACCAGTCTAACTGCTGTTTTTTGGCTAAACTTCGACATTTTCCGTGAAGCGACTGCCGTCTGACCTCCACAACCCGAAGGAGATATCTAAGCATTGCAGTTAGACCACTTGTTAGATTTTTGAGGGCTCCAACAACCCGTAACGACTGCCACTAAATGTTCGTATGGCAACCGTGACCAACGGCATAACTTGCTTTCCGAGGCACGGCCAGACCAGTGCAAATATTCATATTCATGCATACAAATATTTGCACTGTGCGGGGATCGAACCCGCGCCTCCTTGCGCAATGGCCGCGTTCGCTACCGCTACGCCACGGAGGCTGTCTTTTTATCTTACTTGACTGTCCTAACAAAAATATGGTCAACGCTCCGCTGTGACGGGTGAGCGGTGCGTTTACCTGAGTCGTCAACTGTTGCGCGGGCGTGCGCAGTCCTATGTTCTACCTTAAACTGCGTGGCGCGCTCAGTAACCACACTGAAACAATTTATAAATGTATTTGGGAAAAAATATAACATGGTGTAAAAATGATTGGAATCGATTCAGTTGCTTATTATAAACAAACTGTATTTAGGTTTAGCATAAACATAAAATAACGTTGTATATACCCTACAAGTACAACTTTGAGTTTTGATTTGTCTAAGTATCTTTACGTACCTTATGTGTGTCTATTTTTAGAAATAGACAGGCGATTTCTTTTATTAATAAAAACTAGTGCTCGATTGCAATCCCGCCTGATGGTAAGCAGTTATGCAATCGTTGATGGTAAATCGCACTAATTTATTAAGCCTATTCACTTGAAAAACTTAGGAATAGGAAGGATGACGGCAGTTGAGCGAGGTGATGCAATGTTAAATCCAAGACCCACACGATCAACACGACCAACGATGCTGCGCCAGAGGGAGGTTGATCTAGAGACCCTCTACGACCAAACTCCCGATACAAGAACATTTGCCGCATCATACCCGGCACACATCGCAACACAACTGCTCAGCGATTCTATAGTGTCGACTTTAAGTAAACTTTTGACAGTAAATTTTTATTCCCGGTGTCCATTTCTCCTTGAAAACTTCTGCAATATCGGTGATCGAAATGGAAAACTCGTTCTGTATTAGCGAAATCACGTTTTCAACTGCAAGATCATTCATTTGCGGTTTCTAATATGAAATTCTTCCTTCATTGCTTATTACATTCTTCTACTGGAAAAAGGCACCCCCCAAGGCTTTCCACTATGACCGGTCTTATGCTGCCCGCATCCATCGGCTTCCCGCGACCTTCACCAGGTCATCGTTCCATCTTGCTTGGGGCCTCCCTACGCTGCGTCTTCCGGTACGTGGCCGCCATTCCATAACCTTATTTCCCCATCGGCCATCGGTTCTACGTGCAATGTGCCGCGCCTACTGCCACATAATTTTAGCGACCCGCAGAGCTACTTTTGTATGTCGGTGACTTTGGTTCTTCTGCGGATCTCCTCATTTCTTATTACATTACATACTTTCTATGCAAATAAACTCAAACTCATTTATTGCGAAAATGGGTAATTCAGATTTAACATTGATATATAAGATAGTTTGGCATCTTCATAATCCGCCTGAAGGCATGCAATTTTAATTGGTGTTTGTCTCTACTTATTGTACATTACTAATTATACATTTTATAAATTCATTCAAAATAAAATAAAAAAGGGAAAAAACTATTCTATTCTAGTAAAGTGGAGAGCGGTGGCCCAATGATAACTGCTCCCATTTACAAGTAAGTCGTGGGTTGGACCCAGCTAAGCGCTCTGCTTTATCTTTTTATAATTTCATCACCACTGCACTCAAAACGCCGAAGTAAAACATGGTAAGGAAAGTGGCATATCCTAGAATCAAATATTCGAAGACAAGTGACACCTTTCAACCTATACTGGGCCTTCGTGGTGGATAGTGAACGGGCCACTCTTTCTCACAGACGAGACCTTTGTTCCAGCAGTCTGAATATTATAGGCTGATCATGCATATTATAAATGTAAAGTACAAATGTTCCTGTCAAATTAGTCAGCACGTAACCTAAATTGACATATTTTAAAAGCGATGTTTTAATCACGTCATAACTAATATTTTGCATCTATCCTTTTCTGCTGAAATGAATAATGATCCTTTTCTGAATAAAGTGGAAATAATAGGGTGCACTGGGCTTAAATTTAGTTAGTAGATTTTGTTTTTATATATAATTAGTTTATTTGTATTTTTATGTTATAGTTTGTATTGTATTTTCTGTGGCCCTAGTGGCTTGAATTAAATAAATAAATACATAATTTTATTATACCATTATTGTAGAATGGAATAGGCTTCAACAGTTTTAATTGTCATAGTTCACAAAGAAATTTTAAAGTTTCTCTAGCTTTTTTCGGTCCACCATTGAAAGAAAACATTGACAAGGCCACGACTTGATCTTGACCGTGGCCGCACATCGCGTCATTACAAAGCCGAACAGAAATGTCGATGACTCAACCAGAATCTCACGGAGGATCCTGGCCCATAAAGTTCCAACCGCATTAACATAGGCTTAATAAACTTAATGTGTTTTTTACAAAGAAATCGCGATCAAAATTAATAGTTTGGAAAAAATCCTCGCAAAACTGAACCCACTGTCCGGTTTTATGAGCGTGGGAAAATCTGTTATCTGTGAAGTCGAATCACGCACGCCGTATTACATTTATCGCATCTTATTATGTATTACATTCACGTTTTAAATGTATCGCATCGATGTTTGTTTTACTACGAACATCCTAAATATAGAGCAAATCACTTTTGAGAGCGTGCAAGAATCTATCGCGAATATCTGAGCGTGGGAGCGCTTTTATGCTAAGCAGGTCATTGGTACCCCGCGCCTTACCTCGCGGTGTACAGGGGGTTCTGATAAACAAGCGGAACAATAACATCGATAACTTTTTTATACTCTATTTTTTTTGTTTCATGTACGTACGGACGACAACAGGTCAAGCTTCCCGAAACTGTCAGATATTCCCAATCAACGTTGAGCCTTAATATTTTATAAATAAAGTTGAAAATCTAAAAAACAAAGCTGACGTATTGTAGTAGCTTGATGTGCTGTCGTCTGTATTTATAAACTTTTAGTTAAAGCAAAAGTACAGAAAAAAAAAATGTTTCACTCAGAAATAATTAAGATAATTTGACATATTTTCTGTACAGATGCTGTGAAACCCCATTACTTACTTAAATATATTTTTTATAATTCTTTTTAATTATATTATTTTTTATTTTTTACTAGGCGCCTATATATAAAAATCAAGCTGATTATTCCTGATCCATGATTTTATAAACAAAATAAGTTATTTCTTAAAGGATTTTTTTTACCATATACCCTGATGATTACCCTGAGAGTGACGAGTTAATTTTCACATACTGTATTAATGATTAAAAATTCACTTTCCCTACCTACTTGTCTCTGGTTAAGTTTAACGTACAAAAATCTATTTTTGAAACATTTAGGTAACAGCAATACTAATACAAGTCCATATAATTATAATTGCCTAATTAAAACCAAAAACACGTAAACAATATGCCAATTAAATATTGAATTTTATCAAGAAACACTAACTAATATATAATATGAATGTCCGTTATAAAGTTCGGTTGTATTGGAATCGTTTGGTCGTTGTTATTTGAAAGATATTAATTCCAATTTAAAAACAGAAAAATTCAATCATCAATAAACAAACAAAACCGAGCACTCTGTATACAAGATCGAGATAAATCCAAGTTCAAGACGCAAGTGCACGTTGAAAACTGGCTGACTATACAAAGTTCCCGAGGCTAGGACACGGGCCCATTCCGTTGTGGAAGACGAAACGCGAAGCACCCTCGACTGATAGTGACCGAACAAAATGGACGTGCTTATAACATTTGTGTTGTTGACGTAAGTTTTTTTCTTAATACGAGTTTTTGGCGGGTAAGGTCGTCTATGGTGCAGGGCTGTTCTTTTCTTTTTAGTAATTCGAAATATCGTACCATACAAAAACCTTCATAAGCCTTTCTTTTACTTTTTTTTTAAATTTATATAATTAAGTTGGTATACAGAATTCCATACTAAATTAAATCAGTTAATTAACTTAGTATGAAATTCATTACAACTTCCTTAATTGATGACGTAGGTAGGTACCTATAGATCCCACATAGTATTAATGTCGTCAATCAAGAAATAATTGTCTATAACCACAACTAAGGGTAAATAAGGAAAATCAAGTTTTAATCATAAAATACTGTCTTTACCTACTTTTCCTTGTGGTTTTTACATTTTGATGACAACAACTGACGTATGAAGGATTTTGGTAATTTCCGTTCAGAAGTAGTACGGAAAGAAGAGAACAAAAAAAAAGGATTTTGGTAATAAGGATCGTTGCATCTACGTCATGTTAGTGACAAACTGAGCACTAAAAACCTATGTGTTGCGTAAAGTCTTAGTCATACCTGAATTCGTAGACAGTACAGTGCCTTGGAACCGTTGAGAGTCCAGCCTACTTCTCTTATAAATAATTCATGAAATTTTAGAAGACTTTGAATCTATTAATACATAAATACTATGGTATAGGTAGGTACTTGTTTAGTGTTTGGTCAAAACTCCCATTCTACTAAAATAAATATTTTGTAGACGGCCATTTGTAATATTCAGGATTATATTCAAATTTCATCATCATAAGTATCTACTACTAACTATAGGTACATAAGTATATTTTTTAATTTTCATTTTCTCCTAAACTGCAAATAAACATTAGTTGTTTACTTGTAGTGTTAGTTAAATCATGGATCACTTATTCACTTATAAGTGATCGAAGAGTTAAATCAATCAATGGACTTGGCAGTTGTCAGCGAATTAAATTATTTTCCTAGCTGTTTGATTGAACGGCTGAATCTATATCAGTCAGCATCTTAATTGCTTAGCACACTCGTAGGTATATTCTGTCAAGAAAGTAAAAAACACAATGAATGTTGTAGAACTGTCAAAATGAAATCCCTTGCTACTGATAGTGTGTTACGATATTACCATGCGCGGCGCAGTTTAGTCAAGCGACTAGGCAGTTAGCTAAATGGCTAATTAAGTTAGGTGGTAGCGACTAGTGACATATTATTAGATACTCATAGACCTTCATATTTATGTTCTCCATTCTAAAATTCCCACGCTCAAGGCACCTTTAGAAAGGATACCTCACTAAACATGACGTAAAACAACACAAACTAAAGTTCATCTTCATACAGATGTGCTCATCAAGTAATGTCAGCAGCAAGTAACGCTGACCGGTCTCCATTACCGGATCTACCACCAGGAGAGGCTCCAGAACCTATCCTGACCTTCATGGAGAGAACCTACAAGACGGGTCGGGCAAGAGCCACCTTTGATGCAGGGTCACCACTCTTGCTGACGCCGTACATTGAGGAGAAGAAATTCGAAGAAGCTCGAAAAGCAGCATATGTTGATCCGGAATATTTGCTGCCTGGTATGGACAGCTATGCTGGATATTTGACTGTAAGTACTTATTTAGAAGAGGGCTATGCTTGGGGTTTCATTGCGTGATCAAATCAGAAATGAGGAGATCCGCAGAAGAACAAGAGTAACCGACATAGCCCGAAGAATTACAACACTTAAGTAGCAGTTGGGCGGGCACATTGCCCGTAGGACCGATGCCCGATGGGGCCGACGGGTTCTCGAGTGGCGACCACGCCTCGGAAGACGCGAACGTTGCGACCAGACGTCGTCGTGGAAATCCTTGGGGAGGCCTATATCCAGCAGTGGAGGTCTTTCGGCTGAAAAGATGATGAATGATTACTGTTAGTATTTGTGAGTAAGATGATGATAATGTGAGGGAGATCAATATTTATTCTAGTAGGTAGGTAGATCTGCCAATCGATTCTATAGAACTCTCACCCTAAAAAGTTGGGTGACGTAATGAATGACAATGACACAATGTATGGACGACAATAGGCCAAGCTACCCTAAACTGCCAAATATTTCCAATCAATGTTGAGCCTTAATGCTTTAGCAATAGGAAAGTTGAAAATCTAATAGAGAAATATGACAGTTTGTAGTAGGTTGTCGTGCTGTAGTCTGTACATATTATCAAAAAATAAAAAACAGATATAGGTGCCCTAGTTTCTGATTTACTTTTATCATCATCATCATCATTCATCATCATTTCAGCCGAAAGACGTTTACTGCTGGACATAAGTCTCCCCCAAGGATCTCCACGACGACCGGTCGTGCGCCTCCCGCATCCAGCGGTTACTTACTTAATTACGTTTACATAAAGAAATACTTAGGTAATACATTCAGGTTTAAAAAAAAAATAAACGTCAATTTCAACTGAATTTTAGGAATACTGTCGGTCTATGAACATGTTTTGACATTTTGTTTAGCGCCTGTAACAATTTTGTGTAGATGCGATAGAATTAATGAGAATTCTCTAATTATTTTTATCGTAATGGATCAGTATCAATTAATTAAGCAGAGAATACCCACACTCTAATAGGACACGAACATAAAGGTATCGGCGAGTTCAGAATAAAAATAAATAATTGCCAAGCTCCTGTAATTGGGTAGATAGCCACGCAAATGGAAAGAAACTCTACAAAATATTATTTAAATATACTTATTTCATCCCCAGGTAAACAAAGAGTACAATGCAAACCTATGGTTCTGGTACTTCCCGGTATCAGGTAAATCAGTGGAAAATACTCCCTGGATTATTTGGCTTCAAGGAGGACCTGGTGCCTCTTCGTTATACGGACTCTTCACTGAGATTGGACCTTTCTTCGTCACTGGGGATAATAATTTAGAAGGTAAGGGTTATTTTTTGTACTCTGCGGATTTAATGAAGGACACGAGGAGGCGCCGTGCTGTATGCGGGCAATACGGGTCTGTCGCCAGTATCCTTACGGCAATGCTAGGATAGACTTATGTCGAGCAGTCTTAACCAGTGAGCATCTTAAAAAAAAAAGACTACGAAATTCCTCCTGCATCGTGGGTTAAAACATTTAAACTCACATACACAAACAGCCAAACCCGGAACAACTACCTGTAGGCCATACAAATATTTGTTCCGTGCGGGGATCGAACCCGCGACACGCAAAACAGTAGTCGATCACTCAACTACTGCACCAATCGTGTTGTCGTTTTGTGTGGCGTAGCGGTAGTGAACGCGGCCGTTGTGCAAGAAGGCGCGGGTTCGAACCCCGCACAGTGCATATATTTGTATGCATGAATATGAATATTTGCACTGGTCTGGTCGTGCCTCGGAAAGCACGTTAAGCCGTTGGTCCCGGTTGCCATACGAACCATCTAGTGTTAGTCGTTACGGGTTGTTGGAGCTCTCAAAGGTCTAACAATTGGTCTAACTGCAATGAGGTCAGACGGCAGTCGCTTCACGGAAAATGTCGAAGTTAGTCGAGTAGACTGGTAAAGCGGACCCCAGACTCCAAAGCTGAAAAGCTGCGGATGTGACTGGGATTAACGCTGAAATGATGATAATGAATCAAAGTAGGAAAAAATGAGATATCTAAAATCAGTTGCATGTTTTATAAAATATTTTTGCTTCAGAAATCCAACACTCTTGGGGTAAGAACCACTCGTTGTTGTTCATCGACAACCCTGTAGGAACTGGGTTCAGCTTCACTGATGACGACAGAGGATACGCCACAAATCAAACCACGGTAACTATGCTTACGTAATTTGTTTCCGTTAATATTTTTCACTGTCAACAGTGAATTACATTTTCTGCCACGACGGAGGGTGCAAATGGAAACTATAATCACTAATAAATACTACATTTATTATAGTTAATATTACATGGTAACTCCTAAATATGCTTATCATAAGTGTGAGGTGATGGTAATGAGGTGATTGATGATTTACACGAGCACGAGCCACGAGGCGGCGACACGAGGAGACGACTCAGCCGTTGGGATGTTGTAATATTCCGTACAACTTCCATTGCATGAAAATAGGTAAGTATAATATTTTGATTTGGCTGATTCCTGATTCAGCAGATTTGGGCCTCGTGCTACGGTGCTGATTACGATGTGGGGACATGTGTTGGTACCGATACGTAACATATCCACCCTCAGAACAGCAACTATTCGAAGACAAACGTCGAAAATATTGCTGGTACGTGTCTCTTATCTGTGGTTGATTCTGCATCTTCATTTCGATGATTTTCAGGATTCAAATTCATTGACTGTGGCCGTCTGAGTTTTTTTTTTTGTGCAAACCTTATACCGTCGTATAGATGTATGTTGAGAGTAACGATCAGTACAGTTGCACCGGATGGTACGACATATAGTGGTATAGTCGTATGGTAGATGGATTGTTCCAAGTGTGCGTGATCCGTTTGTGTGTTTGGATGCTGGATTATGATTTTATCTTCAATTTCGTGACGTAGACTTTTCAGATATATCTGTTCAGGTGCAGATGTGGTATAGGTTGTTCGGTGATATTCAGATTCATAGGTATTACAGTGACTTTCAACGGTTGTCTTCTGATGCGGTCATTAGTGTTGATAATAGTGAATTGGTTAGTGCGTAGTAGACATTTTTGCGGTATGGTGGCGACATAACATCCATGCAGGGAGTTCTCGACGTTCATATTGTAGCTCGGTTCTGGTTGGTTTTGAAAAGGTGAGCGTATAGCGTCTGTCATCTAGTTGTTCCATGGCTTCTTTGGTCAGTGAGTTTCGTAGGTCGGCGATGATTTCTCCAAAGATTGGTTGTAGATAAGTCCTTGGATGCAGTCCAGATGTCCTGTCGTTAATTCTAATTATTAACTTAGGCTAGGATTTTATGTCTAGACTTGGGCGATGATGCTATTAACGAAGTATCGAAATTTTATTGTTCATTTATTAATTACAAATTAATGATCGATTGCAAAATTAAGTACAAAGGGCTGCGGCGTCAGCGTAACGAGAGTAGGTGATCGGCGACACGAGGCGTCGAATTAGCAGAGTGCGGTGGTTGCAGTTTTATTGCAGCAATCATGTCGCTATGCCGCTGATTTGGTGTAGGCAGAGCACGTAACATAATTGCGGTAATGGTTTCCTGATAATTAGGTTTTCCACATTGATATAAACGTATGGGTATCGTTACGGTAGTATAATCCGTAATCTGTGTTCCAGTAAGCAATTCTAGACCTAATAGGCCATTGAAATAATTATGGAATCTATCGATGAAAAACTTAACATTTACAGGGTTATTAAATTCACTAAAATGCGGGATAGTAATGGAATGGTTATGCTTACTAGTTACGCGAGCATTAGTGACTTCAAAAGGATCAAAGTTTAAAGGTGTATGTGAAGAAAATCGTGCAACTGCCTCAGGGCTAATAAAAGACTGGTTGGCACAGGTGTCAACTAACAGCTGAAGTGGCGGGTTTGATATTTGTACATAGCGTAATTCTCTTTTAGCCTGAATGTTCAACTCTATTTTAATCAATTCTGATCCGTTCCCTTCGATCCGAAAACCTGATCGGCTTTAGAAGAAGTAGGTGGTTGTGGTGTGTCAAGGCATTTAGCGTTAGATTGAGAGTTATCCTGTACTTATTGGTAGTTTGGGTCGTTTTGATCGTGGTGGTGATATAGTATAGTAGTAAGGGTCATATTCGTAATAATAGTCGGGTAATAATAGTTGTTCGTACTAATAGTCAGCGTGATTATAAGCATTGTCATAGTCTTAAAGTAATTGCTACGTGGTGGGTTCCCTGACTTAGTCCAGTCATATCTCAAAAGCCCTAGAGGTTTTGGAGCAAAATGACTAACACCGCTCATCGGTTTCGGACCGGTATACTGCGCTGCAGAGTTACTATTTGGCAATAGACGGGGGTGCGCGAAACATTTGCTGAGTATGCGTACATTGATTAGGGGCACGATGACCTACCTGGTTATGCTCGAACGGCGGCCTCCCCTGCTGCTGCTGCATAAGCATAGGTTTACGCCAGCTGGGAAATGCCTTAGGGAAACTAAAAGCTTTCAGTGTGGTCGTGAAGACAGCAGGTGGCATTCTAAAGGGTTGCTGCGTTGGATTACGTCGCTCTGGATTACTCTCGTTATATTGCTGTGGGTACATAACATTTACTTCCTGTTGTACAAATTCTAGAGCCTTTTCAATCGTTTCGGGTCTCATACATCGGATACGGGACCTAAGAGGTTCTTTAAGAATCGTGTACGTCAGTACGACTGTAAAGTTAACTTTTTATAAGTTAGCTTTGCTTCTATAGTAGTGGCAAAATTTTCGTGCAATGATACATAAGTCATTATAGTGCTAAAAAGGGTCTGGCATTTGTCGTAATATTCTTGCGGTGTGCTATTTTCTTGTGTCAGCAAAAACATATCGTAACATGACATTCTTGAAATATTGTAATACGAGCTGATTGCATCCTTACTAATATAAATCAGAAAGTGAGTTTGTTCCGCTTTGACGCTTGACGTAAAGTTAGAAGTCCGGATTAAATAATAGGGTACTTTTTATCCCGAAAAAATAGATATTCCCGAAGGAAATCAAAAAGCACTATATAACCGAATCCACGCGGGCGAAGCCGCGGGCGGAAAACTAGTATTTTAATAAACCGTGTTAGAATATTCGGATTGCCATCAAAATTGGGGACTGCACGCAAAGCTTTATAGATAGTATCGGGTTCCAATGCCATTTTGTCGCTATCGGATATAAATTTAATCATAAGTTATCTGAATCTATTAACCTATTGGAATCTACTTCCCTAGTCCTATTTATCTGGAAGAGGCAGATTTCTTCCTACTTTCTCGTGGATGAACAAATCTTGGCTTAATAAATATAATATAGGTAAAAGGAATGTCGTGGTGGCTTAGTGGTTAAAACACCAGCCTCTCAAGTATGTGTGCGCGGATTCGATTCCAGGTCAGGCAAGTACCAATGTAAGTTTTCTAAAGTGATATGTGCTTTCTAAGTATATCTTGGACACCAATGACTGAAGGTGAAGGAAAAACATCTTGAGGAAACCTGGACTTTATAAGTCTGAAATCGCCAACCCGCATTGAGCAAGCGTGGTGATTACGCTCAATCCTTCTCTATACGAGAGGAAACCTGTGCCCAGCAGTGGGACGATAAAAAGGTTGATGATGATGATGATGATGAAAAGGAAGGACAAGGTAGCAACACTTGAAGAAAGGTTCAAGGACTTACATAAACATGGTTATCTTCGTTGTATCGATGCCTGGATACGTCTTCAGTTGCGCCAATTTTCTAATTCGGAGAACAATGGCGATAGATTGGTTATGTGCAACTTCGACGATGAATTTTATTTTTGCTTATAGTGTAGATATTTGATCTTCCTTCGATGTAATATAAGTTCATTCCGTCGTTCGTTCCTCAGTAGTTTACTACTTACTGCCATGGTGTACTGTCAGTCTTCCATTTCTCCTTATCCATGGAGTTCAAGCTTTACGACGAGTGTGAGGTGTATCCTGCCGGGTACTTTTACTGCCCGATTCGAGGGGAGGAATTTATCATCAATATCCTGGGGATCGGTGGCGTGTACATTGCTGAAGCGTGGGTGCGCGCGATGGACTATCAGCCGGTGAAGGCCTTCCTGGGTGGCTTGCTGCCTGAGCATGGTTACATCGTGGACGTCGAGGATGGGCATTTGCACCGTTTCGCGAATGCCCTGGGCCTCGTAAATATTCATCTGTGTCATCTGCATCTGGTGGCTTTGGAGGTAATAAATGTATCTTCTATGTCGTATGTAGTAAATTATTATAATTATTTTTCTCTTATAATATATTGCTGTATTTTCTTTCTTTCTTCTTTCTGGTGTCGGATGATTTTTGATTCCAGTTGCGCTATCGATGTCTGGATATCCGTTGCTGTGGCTTCACGTAGATTCTGGATACTCGTACGTTGCTTGATAGTGACCAGGGTACGTCGCGATCACAAATATCGATAACAGATCATTTTAACGCGCTCGCGAACCGGCCCGCGAGTATCCTACCGACTGCGCCAATTACATTTTCAGCCACGACGGAGCGTGCAATGGAAACTATGATCACTTATACTACATTTATTATAGTTAAGATTATATGGTAACTCCTAAATCTACTTATCCTAAGTGCGAATGCGTCCGAGCAGGTTAGGACGACACTGCCATCGTTATGTTTTTTGCATCACTCGAGATTCCTCCATGTATAGGTTTTATCGAGGTCACATCTAATGAGGTGATTGATGATTTAGCGATTCGCGGCTGGGCACGAGCCGGCAGCACGAGGAGACGACTCAGCCGTTGGGATATTGTAATACATACTCCGTACAACTTCCGTTGCATAACGTTGCGAATAACTAGATATTCTATTCGATTATCAATTCATACATATTTACAGATCGGAGAGAACCTGTATGAGGCATTACAGCAATTTCTTACACTCTTCCCTGAACTCCGGAAAGCGCCTTTGACTATTGCTGGAGAGTCTTACGCTGGAAAACACATACCCTCGCTGGGAGTACAAATCCTTTGGCACAAGCATGAAAAAAAACCTATCAACTTGCAGGTAAGACCACGAAAGAGGTAGAAAAGGTATTTGTTAAAGGATATCAGCTGGGTAATTGTGTATTACGCTATCAGTAGCAATGGGTTTCATTTTGACAGTTCAACAATATTCAAACACAAAACAATATACAAAGTTTTCGAATATAGTGAGCAATGAATTAGCAATATGCTTCCAAATGGTTCCTATTTATAGTTATAGTGTGTAACCCAGTTACTCTGCTGATATCCTGGATTATCGCTGGATGCGAGAGACGCACGACCGGTCGCCGTGGAGATCCTTGGAAGCCTATGTACAACAGTGGACGTCTTTCGACTGAAATAATGATGATGATGATGCAATTAGGGTACAGTTCTGTGGGTAAGACGACGATGCTCTTTAACGTCAACTTATAAGTAATAAAATAATTATTTTAAAAATTGCTTCTAACAAAGGTCCGAATGTTGAGGTTGTTTAGTCAATGACCTCTCCCGCTCTAGGCGGAGCGGAAGGGCGTGTCAGACTTTTACCGACTAAAATTCACCCGTGTTCCTATCCTACAGGCCAGGGACACGGTTTCTTTATTAACCAACCGGCAACCCTCACCCAAGGGAACAGTCCTTAGGCTAATATCTGGTCTTCAGAATATTTCATTAATAACTACAAAAACCCTACTCCTACCTAGCTAAGTTATAAAACAGTAGTAAATAATAAACAATGCGGGTAGCATTGTTTATTATTTACTACTGTTTTATTTAGCTACTGGCCAGCTTTTCGACTGATTACTGATTAGAATAGGACCTGGACCACTGGCCGAATTCCTTAAATAATAAGGTCATCGCCACATAAAATAGCAAGCTAGAGGATTTTTAAACCACTATTCTCATATATCTCATTCTATATTCTCATATTCATTCCAGGGACTAGCCATCGGCAACGGATTCATCGATCCTCTTACACTACAGAGGTACAGTCACTTCGTCCGGGAGGTGGGCTTAGTGGACGACAATGTGGCCAATTCTATGAACCATCTGGAGACTGCCGTCACACAGTTCATCAATAATGGAGAGATGGTGAAGGCTTATGCTGTGAGTGTCTATAAATATCAAAATTTTACTGTATACAGTAATCATTATATTAACATTATAAGTTAAAATTTTAAATAGTAAGATTGTATGGGGTAGGCCATAATATGGGCTGCCGGCAGACAGACAAAGTCTTGCCGCCAAGCGATTCGTCGTGTTCCGTTCCGGCATGATGTCTGGTGAAGCCGTACGGAGTATGGATGACGGGTCTGAGCAGTTCTGTTGCGATATGTGCCAGGTACGATGGGCCAAATGTTATTGTGTCGGAAGCTTGGTCGTGGTGGGTCTCCAGATCAATCTCCTTCTGGAGCAGCATTGTTGGTCGTGTTGTTGGGCTTAACATTGCATCACCTCGTTCAACTGCCGTCTTCCTTCCTATTCACTTAGTTGTTTTGAGTGAATAGGCTCTTAATAAACTAGCGCGCTTTACCATCAACGTTTGCATCACTGCTTACCATCAACCGGGATTGCGGTCATGCACTAGTTTAAAACTACAAAAAAGTTTTAAAATTTGCACAATAAAAAAAAATCGTCCAAATCGCTGTCAACAGGAGCAGTGCCCACAAAGCTGGCAGAGTTGCCACGTCGAAATAGGCCAGCCCTCTCGGGCAGCAGCCTCGAAATTGATAACCATCACTTTACAGCCGATATCGGTTGCAAAGTCCTGTCGACTTTCAAAGTTATCCATTGTCATCGATATTCTACCAAACTTGGTTGGAAACTTGATGGTTTTCGTAAAGAAAATAGTTATTTAAACAACAATCATAGACAATTTTGCTGCATTCAAGGAGAGTTAGTTCTGGACAATAATTTGCCTTTGGAAAAACCAATGCCATGTCAAGACTGCTGCCCCAGGACCAACAGCAGCCACTCCAGCACAACCTTACTTACTAGGAAGGTGGGATGCCGCTCGGGTGTAGACATATGTTGCATCCCACATAAAAGGTTTGCCTAACTTCCAGTGCTTTTAATGGTCATATAGCAGGAGAAGCTTTCGGTACCGTTTCAGACCATGACGAAGCCGGAAGTATGTGTGTCATGCGCTGACGTTCCCCGTTCTGCCGCACACAATCAAAGCGAGTTTTTATACAGAGTGGTGCTAATAATACGACAATAAATGAAAACACGGACAATGCTGGTAACTTCCTAAACCATAAAAAAAAACTAACATCAAAAATAAAAGAAATGAAACTTTCAAACTAACTAAATCGCATAAAATTGGAAACGAAATAGAACAGCCTTTAAAATATTGGTTCACTGACCTCCGATCGGCGATAGCGCGATCCTGTATCGACTTGCTTTTTTCGCGCCATTATTAAAAAAGTTTAGTACCGCTAGATGCGGCGGTCGGCGGTCCTCAACCTCTCAGCGCTTCTTTATCAACATGTACATCATGTAGAAAATGCGAAAAATGAAAAATAATTTCCTGTGACTAAATTAATGGACATATTTATATGATTTTATAAGGATAGACTGAGAATGTGTTGAGATGCACGATGTTTAATTTATTGTCGTATTGTCATCACCACTTTGTGTATGGTTACCACACGGAGATCCCGGGTTGCTTCGTGAGATGAAAATACTCTTGATAAAATTGAATAAATGTTTTACTGTAATGCATTTAAGCAGTTTCATGAAATGAAATGAAATCGTTTATTAAGCAAGTAGGATCACTGATCACTTTTACACGTCATGTTTATTTTTTATTTTATATTTTTAACTAGATGAAGCCGGCATTTCCTAACTGACTACCTCTGAGAAGAAATAGCCGAAACAAACTCAGGGACCATCGTCTTTTTTCAAGTCCAGACATTAAAAATGAAAATGTTTACAATAATTTACCTTATAATTACGCATATTGCTTAATAACAATTAACAATGCTTAACAGAGCGAGCAGCTCAGTCCCAAGCTTTTTGTCTTCTAAATAATCTGTGATTTTATAATACCCCTTTTTGCAAAGTTTGGCCTTTATATGGTTCTTAAATCGTTTAATGGGTAAGTTTCGAACGTCCATGGGAAGCTTGTTGTAAAAGTGTATACATTGACCCATGAACGAGTTGCCTACTCTGTGGAGACGAGTGTGATGTACAGCAAGATTGTGTTTGTTCCTGGTATTTATATTATGAATATCGCCCATTTTCTTAAAATTCGAGATATTTTTATGAACATACATAAGATTTTCAAATATATATTGTGAAGCTACAGTCAGAATGTTCACCTCTTTGAACTTTTCTCTAAGAGATTCTCTAGGACCAAGGTTGTAAATGGCTCGAACAGCCCTCTTCTGTAAAACAAAGATGGTATTGATGTCCGCACAAGTTCCCCAGAGAAGAATCCCATAAGTCATAAGACTATGAAAATAACTAAAATAAACAATTCTGGCTGTATCCACATCAGTTATCTGTCTAATTTTCTTAACAGCAAAGGCGGCAGAACTGAGTCTACCCGACAGCTTCTCAATGTGAGGACCCCATTGTAACTTGGCGTCAATAGTTAATCCAAGAAAAACTGTCGACTCGACAGGGATCAACTCTACTCCATTCAGTTGAACATTGGTACTTAGCTGCCTGACATTTGGCGTAGAAAATTTAATGAGTTTAGTTTTTTTTCATTTAAAAGGAGGTTATTTACATTAAACCAATGGACAACTTTAGAGAGTGCATTGTTAACTTCGTCAAAATTTGTTAGCTGACGCTTGACTTTAAAAATAAGAGAAGTGTCATCCGCGAACAATACTATGTTGTGATTATCCCTCACGTGATGAGGTAAGTCATTAATATAAATTAAAAACAAGAATGGACCTAGAAGAACGCCCATGGTGACCACAGATCCTGCAGATCTCTTGCCATTAACATCAACCCTCTGAATTCGATTATTCAGATAAGAAGTCAGAAGGTCGAGAGCTCTGTCCCTCAAACCATAATGGTACAATTTCCTGATAAGAGTATCATGATGTACGCAATCAAAGGCCTTGGACAAATCACAAAAAATACCAAGAGCATCTTGCGATTCCTCCCAGGCCCCAAATATGTTCTTTAGCAACGCCACGCCCGCATCTATAGTTGAACGACCCTTTGTAAAACTAAATTGTTTCACGTGCAATAAATTGTGTAAGTTAAAGTGCCTCAACAACTGTTTCAAAATTAATTTTTCAAAAATTTTGCTCAAAGTTGGTAATATCGATATTGGCCGAAAATTCGTGGGATCAGTTGTACTACCAGATTTGAACAGTGGAATTACTTTGCTTAGTTTCATCAAATCAGGAAATACGCCAGATGTGACACAAGAATTAAAAACAATTGCTAAGAAAGGTGCGATAACATCTATTATTGAAGCTACAGTGTATACTGACAAACCCCAATGATCGGCAGTTTTTTTTACATCAAGATCCTTAAAAAATTCTATAATGTCTTTACTGGTCACAAATGCAAATTCAAAGTGATTGTCACAATCTGGAACACATTCTTTTAGTATGGCATAAGCAGAAGTGGAGGAAGAAGACAAAGTTTTTGTTGTCATTATTGGAATACTAGTAAAAAAATTCTCAAACTCAGTTGCTACCTCCAAGTCCGCCTTTATATCTTCATCGTTAATTTTAAGATGGAAATCGCGATTTTGTACTTTGGTTCTTCCAGTTTCAGAATTTATAATTCCCCAAGTTGTTCTGATTTTATTGCCAGAAGATTTTATTTTATTTTTAATGTGTATGGCTTTTGCCGAGGAACAGGCTCTTTTAAAAGTGTTTGAATAATTTTTAACAAATTCTTGAAAAGCTTCATCATGGTTAAATGTTTTTTCCTGATACAATTCATACATTTTTTCCCTGCTTTTATAAATACCTGGGGTTGCCCAGTCACTAAATATGATACGGTCGCTAACAGGCAATGTTTTTTTTGTGAAAACTTTCATAAATTCACAAATAATTAGGTTAAATAGTTCACTATACGCATGATCCGGATTGGCGTGATAAGGCAAGTCCGGTAGCTTTTCAATTAAATTATTTTTAAATTGTCCTAAACGATTTTCATTTATAGGAACAAAACTCACAAGTTTTCTTTGAGCACTGACTTCACTTTTCTGAGTAAAAGTAACTAACTGGCCACAGTGATCAGAGTCTAACTCGTTTATAATTAAATGGTCAGAAGGTCTTGAGTTAGTAAAGATGTTGTCTAAACAGGTGGCACTCGTGGCAGTTATTCTAGTCGGCTCAAAGAATCTTGCGTACAAGTTATAAGACTTAAATAATGACATAAATTTATTAACTGTAGCTGATTTCTCTAGAACATTAATGTTGAAGTCTCCACAAACAACAACTGTTTTGTTACTGTGACAAGTCTTTAATAAAACTTCCTCCATATATTTCTCAAAAATATCATAGGAAGCACATGGGGGCCTGTAGACACTTATTACAATGAACCGCTCAAGCTCGATGCAAGCAATTTCAATAACCCGCTCAACAGAGAGGCTTACGATATCAGTCCTTTCTTTAAATTTGAAATTGTTACGAACAATTATTAGGGAGCCACCCCTTATCATATTCACTCTGCTGAACGAGCTAGCAATCTGATGGTTATTAAAGCTGAACATGAACTGATGGGCTTTTAACCAATGTTCAGTAAGACAAACAATATCAATGTAATTACAGTTCATGAACAACTCCAATTCTAATTGTTTATTTATCACACCCTGTATATTTTGATGAACAATTTTAAGGTTATTATTATTCATTTTATTTTGAAAATTATTTGATGGGTGTGATATTATTATATCTTGGTTTACGGTTATGCTAGAGTTTAACTCTGTTGTCTCAATGTCCCTTGATAATGGGTACAAGTCTAACTTGGTATTTAAAATAGTGCTAGAGGTTGACTCTATTGTCTCAAGTTGTAATTTAAATAGCTTGGAACATATTCCAAGCTCTGCTCATTACCACTAAGTGTATTACTTAACTGCTCAATAGAAGCAGTATAGTTAGCCAAACACTTGGCTGACTTATATATATAGTATGATAGCGATTCTGCTACCTGTCCTATAAAAAAATTACAAAGATAATAGTTATCTTTGGTCATAAAATAATTTTGACTAATAAGTACATTAGAGTCAATATATTAAAATTTTTCATTATATAATGTCATAGTTTGTAATGTCATATTACATCTATATCTAATTTTGTTTTCCGTCTGTGACAGGCCATTGCCATAAGGAAAGGCAAACAAAACTATTTTATTTACATTTAAGGAGGCTAGACTTTCAAAATATTTCTTAATTTTTACAATGTTTGCATTTCCCCTTCTCCCAATCAAAATAACAATGGTTGTGGATGGACTGTAATTACCACTTATAACTTTTTCTATAATTTTACTGTAAGATGCTTCAGGCATACAATAATTAATTACTTGGTCATTTAAATGGTGTTGTAGTGTATGACCCATATTTTTACCCATTTCATCGCAGTACATCAATATTTTATTTCTATTGTTTAACAATTTATTTGTTATTATTAATTCTTCTGTGTTTGGTGTGGCCTTCTGTGTGTGGTCATGTGTGATATAATCTCCACAAGGCATATACCGTCAAATGGGCTGAGATGCCACCTAGTCAGATAAAAGTCTTCCTACCATGATCTACGTCTATCTGCTGCCTACCATATAAGCCAAGTTACCCAAAATAAACACCTGAAGATAGAATCTGGTTTTTAGTCTTAGCTGGACTTAATTCCTTTGTTTCAGTACTACAACTACCTACTCCAGCTATTCATGACTCGATCTCATCTGTCGAATCTCTACAACTACCTGCAAGATGACATTGATCTCAACGGACCGTACATGGATTTCATTCAGAGGACCGAGGTCCGAAAGGCGTTGCATGTTGGCAACACCAACTTTACGTCCATAGGAGTTGTATACAGGAAACTGGTTCCAGACTTCATGGGGAGTGCTAAGATGTGGCTCGAAGAACTCCTGGAGAATTACAAAGTTATGCTTTACAAGTAAGTGATTTGCTGTCTCTATGTACTTGTAGCGGTACCTACCTACAAACGCCACAAATGAACAACGCGTCATACTGATGTCACACGAATTCTACATCTCACAATCAGAGTTTACCGTGCAATTGGCATACAATATACAACTTGCCAATTTCAACCATTGGGCAAGTGGCCCACCAGAAATAACACCCGTCTGGTCGGAGGATCGTCCCTTTTCTACGAAGGATGAGTGAACTTTACTCCCTGTTTCTCACGCCTCCACATACTGTTGGTGGAAACGACGTTCATAAAACTCGGGACACACACATCGCGTCATTACGCGATTCACTGTTATACCCGCGCATCTCATGACAGTGACTGTTACGAGTCAATGATTATCCTTATAATAGGTATAGGGCAGTGCTCTACCTGTTCTACCCTGTGGGAGAATTGCGTAACACCCTATCAGTAGATATGTAGGGACGACAACAGATCAAGCTAAATAAACTGTCAAATATTCCCAATCAATGGCAATAATATGGCAGATTCTAGTAGCTTGATGTGCTGTCTTGCTGCTGTGAATCTTTCATAATGATACATATTGAGATTGATAGTGTGTTACGCACTTAGGGTGCTAAACCGCTCAACTACGAACAGTCTTTCTATTAGATCCCGGACTAGTGTGTCCGGAACTAGTGTCCAAAGTTGCCATATAATCCAATAATTGTTGGAATTTATAAATAAACGTGCATTGAAATAAGTCCTTCTACCCCTCGTCTATGCAAGCTTATTTAGGTCACTAACGATAGAAACAATAATTGTGCCTCATTACTCAAAAGTTAGATAGGTATTAATTTGTTATACATTTGATTTTACACAAATTCAGATACGCCGCATTGTGATAAAACCAATTAGTTTTGGGAACTGAGATAACCGGCCTATTATTGAATAGTATATAGTGTTGTTTAATTATAGGCCCGTTGACACCATCAAACAAAATTCATTCTGAAGGATATTGTTAATTAAGCTGTCAATTAGCACTTTTTGAACGTCATAATTACAAAAGGCAGTCCCCCAAAAACACCCGCCCTTTACTTCCATTGCTTCGTTTCTTCTATATACGAGTATGTGTCTTCAGACCAGCGTTAATAACGCAATGAGTGTTGCCAAACTATCAAAATGACAGCTATTGTTTCTTAGCAGTGTTGCATTGTCTTAAATCCGAAAGTATGTACCTTAGTCTAAGATAGGGGTCCAATACCTATGTATCTTCTTTATCGATGATGTATTGTTTCCAGCGGTCATTTGGACGTCATAGTAGCCTATCACCCGTCGGTCAACACCTACGACTCATTGTCCTTCTCCGGATCATCCGAATTTGCAAAGGCGAAACGATCTCCTTGGTATCATAATGGGAAGTTAGCCGGGTAAGTAAAATGCAAACAATCATTTAGGAAACATAAATTTCAAATATTTTCTAAAAAAAAGACCTGCCGATCAATTCTACTTACAGTGATCTGTCAATCATGTCAATCCCTAGCATTAGTTGGAATGAGTAGCTTTTTCCACGTTCACTTCACCTAGGTTTTCGTTGATAAAATTTGGTTACATAATCGCACACATTTTTAAAATGCTGCCATGCTATAGACAAAGGAGGTATCCAGGCCTCCTTTGTCTATCTATAGCATGGCAGCATTTTAAAATTCGAATAGACTTGAAACTTGTGGATCTCGGAATTTAAAACGTTGAAAATCTAGTCGCAGTCTCATCTCGGCGTTTTCTCGGCGACAAACAAATGTCAAAAACTTGTCAAAATGTAGGGTAGTTAGAAGAATTTTTTGACAAATTGAGACTGAAATCAGACTGTGGACCATCGACATATACTAATGGACATGCCGTACGCGTATAATCTGCACTAACTTTTTCGTTTGAAAAGAATGAGAGAGATGGCCTATGCTTTCGGTCTAACACTATCTCTTTTCTCATAGATGATTGATGATTTTGAGAGATAAACATATACCGAAACTTCGTTTCTTCTCTTTCTTTCGGAGTGCCACAATTCTCATCTTCTAGGCATGTCCATTAGTACATGTCGAAGCTGTGAACGTCCTTAAAATTAGTAGAATTACCTCCGAAAGTTATATTAACACCACTTTCCAGATACTACCGAGTTGCCGCAAATCTGACGGAGGTGATGATTCGCGGTGCCGGTCACATGGTACCCGCTGACAAGCCGGCCGCCTCTCTCGGCCTTATCTCGGCCTTTGCTCGAGGCATACCATTGAACGATGATACAGGCAGTTTAGTGGATTCAGAAAAAAACTTGCTGCGACGACGTCAATTGCCGCTGAAGTAGTCATCTCGAAGCCCTTACTATACCTTTATTTTTTAGCTATGTTAAGTAGGTATTGTTTTGTACAATGGAATGGAAATTTAATAAATAATGCCCAAAGTTGTTTATGTTTTTGAATAAATCTACTGTCCTATCGTCGTGTATGTTTGCGGCGTGATTTTTGTATCAAAGATTGTGAGTCATTCTCGTATAGTCATAATACAAAGATCTGCACAAACATAATACTCCTATAAGAACAATAGTAATTTTATATGTACAATAGCAATTTGTCATAGATAATTAATATTGAGAATTATGAGAATACGGTTTGCTAGAACGAAGGGAGTTAAAAAAAAGCTTCTCGAGATTTGTGGCTTGTAAGCCACAAATCTCGATATATATTTTTGTGCAGTACATAATATATTAAACGCCGCATGGCTGAAAATCTGCTGATCCATCAGAACTCTCTCAATGAACTGTTTTTCGATAGGTTAGTTTCAAAAGTCATCAAGAGATGGCGCTACCATAAGTTCCATCTTTATTTTAGATTTAGTTTGTTGTGGTTAATTTAGTAAAAGAACTGGCAGTGACAACATGTCATAAGTCATATTTTGATTTATTTATACAAATAAGCTGAAGAAGATACAAATAAAATTTGTAAAAAGAGGACTCTTCTAAGGTATCAAAAGAACCGGCTACGCCATCTACCAAGTCATAGTCATAGTCTCCTGGAAAACTGCTCATTAAAAATATCATAAAGCTTAACGAGAATGTTACGCCGACAAAATATAATCTTGTTTCAGTTTTGGTCTATGGGTCACGAATGTCACGATCCATCAATAGTATACAAGTGTTTTGTAATAATAATAAAATCTCGATGGTAGGCCACAATATCGGCTACCGACAAAAGTTACCAGACAAAGTGTTGCCGCCAAGCGATTCGTCGTGTTCCGGCATGATGTCTGGTGTAGCCGTACGGAGGACGGGCCTGAGCAGTTAGTTGTGTTGCGATTTGTGTCGGGTACGATACGCCAAATGTTGTGGTCGTGGAGGGTCTCCAGATCACTCTCCCTCTGGCGCAACATCGCAGCATCGTTGTTGCCTTTAACATTGCATCACTTCACTCAACTGCCTGACTATCTTCCTTCCTATTCACTCAGTTTTGGGCTCTTAATAAACTAACGCGCTTTACCATTAACGATTGCATCACTGCTTGCCATCAGGCGGGATTGCGGTCAAGCACTAGTTTATAATTAATAAAAAAAAAGGAAAGATAAAGCGTTGTTGGATTATATTTAGGAGCTAATCATTCGGTAAGATATGTAAAGGATCAAGAATGCATTTGTTATTTAATTATATATTAATTCATTTTGTATTAGTGAGGAAGCGAGAATTTCATCGATTTTAATCCAACTTTGACTTTTAAACGATTTTATTAATATAGTAACACCGATAGTGGTGACGTTTCCGAGAGTGCGCAGGCAAGGGAATTATTCAACGAAATAAAGTAGTAATAGTTAGAAATACGTACCTTAATTATGAAACTGTTTATATTAAAAGTGATTATGTAGTTTTTCACATCACAATTATAATAAATAGCTGTATTTCCATAGTTCTTTAGCAACGGAAGTCGTGTAATAACATCTCGTCATGTCGTTGTATGTGGTTTGCGCATTGCTGCTTTTGACGCCTATTTGTGCGTTTTATTTGCCGGGTTTAGCTCCTGTGAACTATTGTATAGCTAGTGATGATACTAGCAAGTCGTGCAAGGTGAGGAAGCATTATTTCTTGAAGGACTGCTGTTATAATCATAATTATCATAGGCCGACATCTCATGCAATTCGTCGAAACGAATTGCTTACATTCTTAAGACCCAATACAACTATTTGATTGTAAATATAATTTTATATTTATTAATGTTATAACAGTTTTTATGGTAACAGCTCAGTGAAGTACTACGTTGATGATAAGCATTTACACAGTGTTACCCCAAACGAGATAACGTTTTCCATTAATACTTCCAAACAATAAAATTGTTAACTAATCTATTATTTTTTCAGACGGAAATTCCGCTCTATGTAAATAGACTGAACACAGAAGAATCAGTTATCCCATTTGAATATCACCACTTTGACTTTTGTACTACTGATGAGAGTCAGTCACCCGTGGAGAATCTCGGTCAAGTTGTTTTTGGTGAACGAATACGACCAAGTCCCTACAAGCTCGAATTTTTAAAAAATGTTGAATGTAAAGCTGTGTGTACAAAGACGTATCGGGGCTCAGACACAGACTCTATCAAACGCTTGAATCTGCTGAAGATGGGCATGGCACTCTCTTACCAGCACCATTGGATCCTGGACAACATGCCTGTGACTTGGTGCTACTTGGTTAATGAGGGAGGGAAGACCTACTGCAGTACTGGGTTCCCCATGGGCTGCCAAGTGCGCAAAGATATGGTAAGTTACTTTATTAAAGCATTCTGAAAAAAAAAATAACACCACAGAATTCAAAATCTTTATTATTCCACTGTGGAAAATCAATTTAATTGGTCTTTTTCTTTTTTTTTATTCTACTTTTTTACGAGTACACATGGAGTGACTATGCCAGCAACTCAATTAGTCATTTATGCTTTAGATTTTTAGATCAATATTAGAATAACACAGAAAGTGTTGAAGTAATTGGGTACTTCTTGTCTAATTACTTTGCTTGTAATATTCCGTATGTATGTATTTTTATTTACTTATTTATTTATAACTTGGGATATGTATATCTGTGTATCTATTTTAGTGTATTGTATTATTATAATTGCACCAACCACTGTCCTATTTAATGTCCTGGAAAATTTCTGTCCATTCCAAGGTTGCCTAGAAGAAATTGCATTCAAAATTAAAAATCAAATCAAAATCAAAACTGTTTATTTCAAATTAATCATCTGTTGGTGCTTTAGAATAGTTAATGTCGGTCAGTCCAAGAAAAGTGAAGCTAAATTGCATGTTCCAAAGCATAGATCTCTATGGAGAAGAATGTGCAAGAAACTCCATGGACACTCTTTTAAAATCATAATATGGGTTACATTTATAAAAGTATATAAATTTATTAATTATCAGTTTTGATAAGGTATTTGGGTTATTGTAGTTGGTTTCAATACTTCATAGCACTTTAGCAGCAGTTTATTCCAATGGCATATGAAGGTTTAACCTTCTTTAAAAACGAGGAGGTTACTTGATTTGACCGTATACTTAAATGCAAATTTTTATTTTGTTAGCTGACCATATCTTTGTTGTTTATGAACCGATTTTGATGATTCTTTTTTTGGCATCGCCATTGTTGCTAGCTGTGTAACATTAAATATTTTATTGATCATAAAATTCTTATTTGAACTTAGTCTTAAGGTAACTTTTATCCAATAAATAGAAATTATGCTTTAACATATTTTTATGCAAATGCTGTCAAACTACGTTTTTTTTTCTCAAAATAATAGTTGTCTGACAATTGAAAAATCAGCTCGAGACATAAATGATTTCCTTTCCATAAATAGGATTGTATTAATGCCAGCAGAAGATCAATTCCCGTAATTTAAAAAGTTCAATATCTAGTTGTAATTACATTTCAGCAACAATCGATTTTAATGATTTTGATTTGATTGGGACCAAGATCAGGCTATGAACCTCCTTAATTGTGATTACAACAATTATCATCACTCAGGTTATGTTACCCGAAACTGGCATATTCTCCCAATCAACCTTGAACCTTAATGCTTTTGTAGTACAGCCTGATGTGCTAACAGCTGTACAAATACTGTCTAACACATTTCTTTGAACTGTACGAGTTTGTCATGCCAGCGCCAAACAAATATGAATTCGGCGTTTTCTATTTGACTACTCACGAGAAGAAAAGCTGAATCAAGCTAATACCTCATTAAAGTTCAGGCGTATTCTTTGTCAGATTGATTAAACAATAAATGTAGAATAACGTAACGGACCATTAGTAAAAACGGGTTTGCGGGATGGGAGATATGATGTGGCTACTCTCTACCTGCTCGGTCACTTCCTTTGCAGACAACTGATAGTATCTTATGCAATAGCTTCGCAGATGTACCAAATGAAAAAGCCATTATCATTGCTGTGTATATTTTTAAACCCTAGTGCATAAGTTATAGTAAAGTAATATGATTAAAAAATATTATTTGATTAGTTATTGCAACAATATATAAATAATAATGTGCCTGAAAAATAATGATAGGTCTCTTAACTTAGCCGCATCTCTTTCAAAAATTAAAACAAGCTGTATTACTCCTTTAAATATTGGCTAAAGCAGTGAACGTCCCATCAAAATCGATTTTGTCGTTTTAGGGATTAGCCGGAACAATAGAATGACAGACATAGGATTGAAGATAAAATCTGCTCAACAACATAAAACACGCAATGAATGTTGTTGATCTGTCAAAATGAAACCCATTGCTACTGATGGCGTATTACGTAATTACCCCGCTGATTGAGATTCACAGTGGTTTGTGCAATTATGGTGCTATTGATTTAACATTCATAACGGTAATAGCAGTTTGTCAATAAAATGTGTTTACATCGTGGTTGCTAGGGATATAATATTTTGGTTATGGATATTTGAATGTCCAGTTGTTTGATTTTAATTTAGAGTATTTACATTTCCAATATGAACCGTACTACCTTGGTGATAAAGTTGACAATCTGTTGAGGAAATTTGACGGGTCGTGGTGGCTTGATGTGCGGGCGACTCTACCTGGGTATTAATATACCTATTAATTGTTAGCATTGCGTTGTATACAATAATTTTATTATTCATCATCATCATCATCCCAGCGTTAATCCCAGTCGCATCCGAAGCCTTTTCAGCTTTGGAGTCTGGGGTTCGCTTCACCAGTCCAACTGCTGATATGGCTAAACTTCGACATTTTCCATGAAGCTACTGCCGTCTGACCTCTACAACCCGAAGGTGACATCGAAGCATTGCAGTTAGACCAATTGTAGGAATTTTGAGGGCTCTAACAACCCGTAACGACTGCCACTAGATGTTCGTAGGGCAACCGGGACCAACGGCTTAAAGTGCTTTCCGAGGCACGACCAGACCAGTACAAATATTCATATTCATGCATACAAATACTTGCACTGTTCGGGGATCGAACCCGCGCCACCTTGCGAGCGGCCGCGTGCGCTACCGTACCGCTACGCCACGGAGGCACGTATACAATAATTATTATTTATAGTATTGTTATGAGCGGCTCGCCGACATGCAGATAAACCCTGAGAGCTTTTCGTTGGGCGGCTAAAACACATGGTGAACCTAATTGTAAGTTTATTAGAAACTAGCAGCCGCAACTTCGTTCGCGTGGAATTAATTATACTCCGCTCCTATTGGTCGCAGCGTGATGTTATATAGCCTAAAGCCTTCCTGGATTGATGGGCTATCCAACGCAAAAAGAATTTTTCAAATCGGACATTCATCGAAACAAACTCTTCAGATTTATACAATATGTTAAATAACAGAGGGCGTTCCCTTAAACTCGTTAATATATATCATTAATAGATTAAAATAAAAATATCAGCATAGAAAAATAAGCATAAAAAAATCCGAAAAAAAAAATTCTAATTGGAAATAAATCTGAAACCTCCTGTTTTAAATCAAAATAGTAGTCGTAGTGTATAAATAAATTGCGACGTTGCCGTCTTTCATGTTCGCGTGTACAGTGTGTTTCTTTTACATGTCAATTTAAAAATTTTATTGAATATTTTCTTATTGGAAAAAATTTTAAAACAAATTTGTTTTCGAATGGAAATATTTTTTTTAGCATGTATGTATGCTATACTATTTCGGGTTAACGGGAACGCCCTCTGTTAGTTAACATACTGTATATTAGTATAGATAAAATAATAAAAATAGTCCATTACGACAATGGCGCCGATTCTCTTGTTCACAAACTAAACTGATTTTAAGTTGAGTGCATCTTTTTCTTTCTATTTGAATAGGAAAAGAATAGAAGATAACATATTAGTTTAATCCTGTCAAATTAGTCCGCTCTTGAAGTAAATTGACGTATTTTTGGTAACCATGTTTATAATCGCGTTTAAACTGTCTATGGAATAGGAGGTTTGGCGGGAATGTCAAGATGAGTGTCACGCTCATTTTTCATTGGACTTTTAAAATTATTTATAGTGTCGTTTACTAAATAAAAACGCGTGATTTATGTAGTAAAAAGTGCATTCAGTGAATAATTCAAAAAGAACAGTGAAATATTGTAGCATAGTGGCCTCATCATGTCTTTACGCTAAACCGCTCCTTATCGTCCAAACGCGTAAAACGAAAGGAGTTATGCTAGGATAAGTTAGGATAAATTAGGATAAGTTAGGATAGATATTTAATGAAGAAAAAATATTACTGAAGACTTGGCTGTATGGCGTACTATGCCTTTGCCTTTTCCATTCGCCCGAACGGAAAGAAATGAACCAAAAAAAAATGTCTATGGAATATCTTAATTTGGAATATTTTAATATAGAATCGGCGCCCAATTCTTTACAGATCATTTTATTAGTAACAAATGATTTATATTTCGCTTTGTCGATAGTAGACAGTAATCTGACTATAATCAGTCTTTAATGTTCCCCACTGTTGGGATACAGGCCTCCTCTAGATGAGAGGGAGCGGGCCGTAATCCACCGCGCTGGCCCAGTGCGGGTTTTTGACATAATATAAACTGACCATCCGTCCCCAATTAGAAAGCGCGACTTTATTAAACTTAATGATAAGTTTAGAGCTACGTATAAAATACTAATGATAGTATTTTATACGTAGCTCTAAATATTAGAAAGATATATGTAAATTTTCAGTATCAAATGAAACGTGCCCTTATTGTTTAATTTTATGTTAATGAAAAATTATTGATTAAATATCGAAGTATGGTTGTAGAACAATGTTTCATCCCACTACGAATGGACGCGTAGTATTTTTAAATACTAGCTACATGACGCGCTTTAATCCGCATAATTCTTGAAACCATAGGAATACTGGGATGAAAAGTATATTTTGTACTAATCTAAGTTATGGTTTAGGTCACTGTTAAAAAACAGTTATACTGTATCCACTTTAATATACTGTCCATTGTTCAACAAAAACTAAGTATAAGAATATACTGTTTTCATTGATATCGAATCATCATCTCAGCGTATAATCCCGGTTGCACCCGCGATTTCGCGTTGGAGCCCGGGGTCCGCTTTCCTATATATACGCCTCCATCTCACACGATCTCTGGCATCCCGTGGTGTGAGATTGTTGACACGTATGTCATCTCTTACAGCGTCAAGCCTGCACTTCTTTGATCTACCTCGCTTGTTCTGGCCCGCCGGAGGTGCCATGGCAAGCAAGACACATATCGAATACTGTATTTGAATAATTAGTTTCATCTATTACCTACGTAGAACAGTGTGCATTCAACTACACTGGGCACAGGTGCGACGGTCAGCTGGCCTTAAAATACCAGTATTGGCAAGCCTTACAAAGCCAAAAATAAGTTGCGCGAGCATCAATAATGAATTAATGTATCTATTGGAGACATTAAAAGTACGCCAAATGTTATTCATTATTCCAAAATACTGTTTATTTTCCTACTTTAATCATAATGTAATTTACTGCTTCAAAAAAAAAATCTAATCCATGTGCCAAATTTAATCGAAATCCGTTCTGTTGTTTAAGCGTAAAATTTGAGTTTTTTGTAAATTTGTTTATTACAATTACAAAAAAACTAAAAAAAAACATTTGAGTTTTTTGTAAATTTGTTTATTACAATTACAAAAAAAACTAAAAAAAAATTAAAATTTGAGTTTTTTGTAAATTTGTTTATTACAATTACAAAAAAACTAAAAAAAAAATTAAAATTTGAGTTTTTTGTAAATTAAACAAATGTACTCAAATCTTTTCATAATTTTAATTTAGATACATTATGTAACCGTGATTTGGTAAATGAAGGAAGTTGATTTTATCAGCAACATTATTTGTCAATTAGTAGGTAGGTACCATTTTGTCGCCGTTCACTACTTTTGAGATTATATTTTAGTATTCAATGACGAATACTGAGGATGATGTTCTTGATAATTGAATTTCCTTAATGTTATTTTGTAATATGTTGATAGAATATACTTATCCAATATAGATAACTGTTTAAAACCTTAAGATTATATCTAAATGAGTAATAGAGTGTGCAGAATTTGAATACTATATGTACAACATAATTTTTTCTTTATGCGAATCACGTGTCCAGTATTTTTAAGTAAAGAATCTATGTACAAAATTTCAAAAAGATATCATGATAAACCACAAAGTTATGAGCTTGTTATCCTATTTGGCTGTCCTAACAAATATATGATCCACGCCCCGCTTGGGCGGGCGAGGGGTGCCTGATTGACCTTTGGCGTCAGCTGTAGCGCGCAAACAACAATACCTAAACCTGCAACAATTTCTAAATGTATTTGGGAAAAAATTTAACATGGTGTAAAAATATTCAGGTTTCGCGTAAACAAAAAATAACGTTATACAATATGTAAAGAAAACCCCAACCAACCATATGTAAAGGTTAGGTAAACACATGACCAAATAAAATATGATATTTTACATAATCGTCATAGTAACAATACTAATGAATTTTGAAATAATCTTTTTTTCCGCGAATTATTTCCAACTTCCCCAAAATTTGGTATTTAAAAAAAAAGTAACAACTCCGTTTTGGACAGTATAATTATGAGTGATGCGACCACGTGCCGCGTGCCCTGCCTCCTTCCCCCGCGCATGTATGCCTACCGTATTGCCTACCGCACATTGTATTAAGTTACCTCGCTTTTTCGAAATAATATTTATTTTTAGGGGATTATTTTTTTATTTAGCCCGGCTTTGTAAGCATTATTAGAATCAGTTAACGATACCTAACAATACCTTCACGGATCGGACAGGGTTTTCTTTACATATTGTATGTATTTGCAGACATTCGTCTAATTGGCGAATGCCTTGCAGTTTGCAGAATTCACTACGAGTTAGCTAGCCATAACGACCAATATACACTTAGCACTCTTCGCACCGCTACACCGCTGTATACGAGAAAGCTTATGCAGGATTGCACTTGCTTAGGTACTTATATCGAAAGTGAATCACTCCCAAAGTTAAATTATCCGGAATGACCATTCTTGTTTATATATGTTAATCTAGTTCTAATCTATGTTTTTGACTGTGTATGAATGATCGGTCGTAAAAACGCTTATCATAAGTGTTGGTAGCTTTTGAATGAAACATAAATGAATAAAAATAGGAAAACTACCAAAGCAACAGACGGTCTGACTCTAGCTCTAATACTGAAATGGAAGTGGGCCGGGTAGCGCGTCTTCAAGACCAGAGATGGACAAAATGTGTCACAGCGTAGAGAGGTCCGGCAGGCAAAAGAAGAAAAGGAAGACCTCGTAGAAGATGGGATGACGAGATTAAACATGTAGCAGGACCAAAGTGGATGCTAACTGCACACTCCAGAGAAGTTTGGCACAATTTGGAGGAGGCCTTTACCTGCAAAAGGGTTCTTGCAGACAAATAATACGTGTTTAAATAATATGAAATAGTATATATATATTTATTAGATAAATATAAGATAAATATTTATTATTATAAATGAATGGCTACATACATACTACTGTACCTATCTGAATTCAAAAGTGAAAATATAAATGTGACTTTATAGTGAACTTTACGTTCACACAGTGTAAAGTTGCGTACAGACAGAATTGCTAGCGACCTAACTCAGCGTAAACTTCGAGGTATTTGCATACGCGACACATTCCTCGTCATAAACAGCCATCAAGTCTCCAACATCAGGTCTCATCTGAGCATTCTTTATTCAATTGCAGTGGAATTAAAATAACCCTTCGTATTCAAACCCATCATCATCATCATCTCAGCGTTAATCCCAGTCGCATCCGTAGCTTTTCAGCTTTGGAGTCTGGGGGTCCGTTTTAATAGTTTAATTGCTGATTTTGGCTAAACATCGATATTTTCCGTGAAGCGACTGCCGTCTGACCTCCACAACCCGAAGACTTGCAAGCATTGCAGTTAGACCAATTGTTAGACTTTTGAGGGCTCCAACAACCCGTGACGACTGCCACTAGATGTACGTATGGCAACCGGGACCAACGTGCTTTCCGAGGCACCCTTCGTATTCAAACTATGGTAGTAAATAATCTACTACAAGTATCCGTGTCCGCAAATAGGCGTAGGTATCTACATTATGTAGATATGAATATCCGGCTCGTCATCACCTATGATTCGGTTTTCATAATGGACAACTGATAATGTTAAAAATTAAATATGTATCAGAACTGAACTAAATATAGATATTTTAATTATAACCCGATATAAGCTGTGGTGGGTGGCCTAGTGGTTAAAACACCAGCCTCTGAAGTATGAGTGTGCGGGTTCGATTCCAGGTCAGGCAAGTACCAATGTAACTATTCTAAGTTATATGTAGTACCTTCTAAATATATCTTGGACACCAATTACTGATTATTAGGTGAACGAAAACGTCTTGAGGAAACCTGCACTTTAACTCTGAAATCGCCAACCCGCATTGAGCAAGCGTAGTGATTACGCTCAATCCTTCTCTGTATGAGAGGAGACCTGTGCCCAGTAGTGGGACGATAAAAAGGTTAATGATGATGTAACATCCTGAGAATAATGATAATATTCACTTACTAAAGGCTCTTTTATGCTTTGATACATACTAATATAAGAAACCAGAGAGGATTGGAGCAAAGAAAACGAGCTGCGTAAGGTTCTTGCTTTTATTTTACACTGAACTAACTTTTTAAGTTCACCGCCAAGTCTTTTATATCATTTTTACACTTAAAAACTGCCACCAGTTGGCGCGCTAAGCAACTTCCGGAAATAAACATTAAATATTATTTTACTCCACTTTGCAATGACTTACGTCGACCACTTGGAGTCAGTATTTTTAATACCGGAAGTCAGCTGCAAAAAGTCTCAAACAATTTACAACATTTAATTATATTAAAACTAAAAGCTAATACTAATAAATAGCTCTTGTTTCCCCACGACTTGGCCCGGGTGGATGTGGGGTTATCCCGCTTGAACCTACTACCGATATTAAAAGAATCCTATCCTACGTCAATGGGGTAATAATAATTACGTAACACCAGTAGCAAAAACTTCATTTAACTACGTTCATCGCCCATCGGTGGGTTACTTATGATGGACGGTGCCAAGGCTGGCCCAGGAAGATGCCTGGACGCCTACCGCAAGGATTGGGTCGGGGTGGGGCTAGAAAATGATGCATGCCTATGCTCAGCAGTGGGACAGTGTAGACAAACTTAAAAAAAATAACGTTATTTACGTTGACGTTACGCAGACAATATTTCGAACATGAACCAATGCATTAGCATTCTTTCAAAATTAAAAGTTTGGTACGTCATTAGGGCTCATGGTCTTCCAAACACAATTCGTTCAGCCGGTGGGGAGGAAAAGTAAAAGAGATACCTTCATTCTATTCATATTATGTAGAATAGTGAAAAAAAGACAGCTTAATAAATTGTTGCCAAAAAAAGTTTAACTAAGATTTACACCTGTATAGTAGGTGCGTTCACAAACATTTAAACTCGCTTAGACTTAAACAGTCAGACCCGGAACAACTATCTTTAGAACATAGCTATTTGTTCCGTACGGGATTCGACCCAAAGCCTAGAGCACAGGCGTAGAGTAGCCAGCCTTTCGGTGTTCTATAGGATTCATTTTGGTGAGTGTGCGAGGGAATTCCATGATCCCCCATCTCCGTTCCACGTTCGGACAAAGCGTTTCGCTTTCTCTTTCATACCGCGTACATCGAGGAACTGGAAAAATTTGCCAGCGGCGGTGTTTCCGTCGGACTACAATTTGAGTGTCTTCAAGGCTAGAGTGAATAGGCTCTTAATAAACTAGTGCGCTTTATCATCATCGATTGCGTCACTGCTTACCAACAGGCGGGATTGCGGTCAAGCGCTAGTCTATAATAAAAAAAAAAAAATTAGGCTGCGACATGTAGCGGCAGTCGATCCATTAGCTACTGCCCCAAACGTGTCGCTAACTGTCGATGGGTGTATTGATAAGCTATGCGATGATGTGGACATTCGTAATCAGTAACCGTTTACCTCGTAAATTGAACTTTAACGGTTTCCACGAAAGTACAACAATACGCTCAGTGATCCTATTAGAATTCTGTAATCTCTTTTTTTTCTGTAGGCAAAACCGATCTTAGTGTTTAAATAACCTTGGTATTTCATCATCAACCTTTTTTTATACAGAGAATTTCCTCAAGATGTTTTCCTTCACCTTGTAAGTCATTGGTGTCCAAGATATACTTAGAACGTATATGTAATTATGTATATAAATTTTATAAGTTACATTGGTACAAAGTTACTTTAGAGGCTGGTGTTTTAACCACTAGACCACCACGACTTAAGGTATCTCATACTCTATGAATTTTCTAAACGTTAATTGATATAGCAGTGTAATTTTCTAGACACGATGTCTTTTTAATTGTTTCTTTAGTTACGACATTCAATCAGTTGCTGTTAAGCCGAAAAATGTTGGTATGGTTAAGCAGACATTAATCATGACATTCATAACTAAACAACAACAATGTTACAATGTTTATAAATAAAGGAAAAACGGTGAAATGTTTGTGAAACTGGGAATCCATACTAATATAAATGCGAAAGTACCTCTGTCTGTCCGGCTTTCACGCCAAAACTACTGAACAGATTGTAATGAAATTTGGTACACAGATAGTCTAGACTCTAGAGCCTGAGAAAGGACATAGGCTATAAAACATCTCCCTATAACGAATAGGAGCAGAGCAGAAACAAAACATGTTACGAAAACGGGAGCAAACGCGGACATACATATTGCTCCCATTATTTTAATAGGCGCTTATGTTTTCGGTTTGAAGCTTACGCGAATGAAACCGCGGGACACAAAATATATTCAACATTTTGCAGTTCGCGTTAACAAATTCACGTGTCAGGTCGGGGGAGGTACTGCGCAGCGATCTTCAGAGCTATCTAGAATCTAGATATCGATTGCAAATAGATAGATTAATAACACAAATACCAAATATTAGGTATGTTCGAATACATACTACGTTTCCTGTAATGTTTGTTATTATGTTTGAATATTTGAACAATTGCTTTTAATATCGCCAAACATAAATACCTCGTCTACGCACATGAGCTGCGTTTGTGTTATAAAATATTTTACATCTCTCATATTCGGTAAATAGGTCCTTGTTACCCCCAGATTGGGCTTGTAAGTGACCAATTAACGCCCTAGGGTATTAATGTAGCTAGAAAAGCCCTAGATTAATTTAGCCCTAAGTTTTTTTTTAAATTACTTACCGCCCGTAAGTAATTTAAAAAAAAATCTTCACTCTTTTAAAAAGTTCGCGTACATCTAACCGTCATACTGGCAATAGACATCTCATGCATTCAGCCCAATGACAAAAGAGGTCGCTTCGCTATTCAGCCTTGTCTTCGTATGGGTACCCAGGTACCCAGTCAACAATTTTAAATATCGAACGGCAAAGCTCAATTTCGTTCTTGAAAAAATTATTACAAAAAAATATGAAAAAAGGCGGGAATAGAAAACTTTTACATTTAATATTTTTTGTTTTTGGTTTTTTTTTTATAATTATGTGCTAATTAGCAAAAAAACATGAGTTCTGTAAGGCTCATATCTTCATGAAAACGGAAGCTGAAGCAGCAATTAACAATATTTTGCCTGAAAATTCTAAAGAGAAATATTTGAAAACTTGTAAAAATAAAATGTTTTATTCTTGTAATGCCGGTTTTTTCTACTTACCTCATAATCGAGATGTAAAGCAGAGTAGTTAGCTCGGGTGTAAGCATCAATTGCACCCTCGAACTATAGGCGCCCTCGCTGCGCTCGTGCGCCTAAATATCTCGGACTGCAATTGATGCCTTACAGCCTTCGGCTACTAATCTACTATTAACGACTTAGATACCTTTTAGCGTAACTGTTTGTACAGAAAAACACTCGAAAATGTAAATGCTTTTTTTTTACTTTTTTCTCACACTAGGAATTTCTCCTGTATCGCAGGTACACATAAACTGACATACACAAACAGCCAGACCCGGAACAACTACTTACTATCAGGTTTTACTAATATTTATTCTATTACTGTAATAAAATGCATTTCATTTCAGGACACATGCACGCCCATAGTGAACGGCCACTCGAGTCGAATTGGCGCTTACTACCTTTTCAACCACGTCGACTTGGAGATCACATATCACAGTGGTGGTGCAGAGGAGTGGGGAGTGGCTTTCGGTGAAAAAGGAGGCCGTATTATATCTGCTAAGGTAATGTGTTAACACCTTATTATTGTTACTACTTTAGTTGCATAAATTGACCATGATTGCATGTACAGACGACAGCACATCAGGCTACTTACTACAATCTGTCAGATTTCCTTATTAGATTTTCAATTTTATCTCTAACGCACTAAGGCTCAAGGTTGAATGGGAATACCTGACAGTTTGGGGTAGCTTGACCTGCTGTAGTCCGTACTATTCTACGATTTCAGGAGCATAATCATGAAATGTGGGAAATTTATTTTTTATAAGATCCACTTGGACCACCCCTAAACGTATTTAAAAAATTGTTTCCTATTTTCTTGAAACGATTTAAAAAAAAGGCAATAGAGTGATGTTTTTAATTAAGTATGAGCAAATGAATTTAGTGATTAATTTGTGTGCGAGTGAAGGTGCACGTGCACTGCAGGTACTATTTTATAAGAGCATAAAAAGAAAACTGTATATTTTTGAAAAAAATAGATAGCGTATTTGGTACGAAACAACACCCCATTCATAATAATAAGGCACATGTGCGAGCCGATGGTTTCAACAATTCAACACAAACTATGGAATTTTTTACCAAATAAGATATCCCCTTATTACAAAACGAAATCACTGTCTTCTCTTGGTCCCAGGATTTTGTCCCATTAATGGGACCACGAGGGATAACAGTTTCTCGTAGTCCCATTTCTTTTTTCAGTAACGTATTTATCCTCCTTGTATATATTCTTCCTGCATAGACAAACTTTTTAGATTGTGTAGTGAAGTGTTCGATGATAAATAAATGACGCTTGACGACGGCTGAAAACAGAAGCAATTTCAAAGTGGAACGTACCTATATGGCGAAAAACACCGCACCAATAACGTTGTGGAATGTTGGCATTCGCTATTAAATAAAGACGTGAAGAAACGCCATCCCAAATCTATGTATATTACGCCTATTAAACATTCTGGTTGATAGAGAACTAGAAATCTCTAAAACATCAGAAAGGAGACGAGAATTTGTTAAGCGGGATTAGAACATTCATCCATTTCCATTCATTTTTTCGGTAGAGCATTTTTTAGAAAAATTTAGATAATAAAAAATAAAATAATATAAAATGGCGGTAAAAGGTTTATCAGATACCTAGGGTACTCAAAAGGAAGGTAATTTAGACATCTTTTCTTTAGAGATAGAGGTTGAGCTGCGCACTATATCATTCCGCTTTTTTGCTAATTATATTAGTGTTGTAAGTAAGCATAGCATGCTGTTTAAGTGTTTTTTGTCGAACTGACAATACTTTGCATTATTTAAATAACTGGAAGGTAGGGAAAAGGAAAGGCAGAGAATTTGTTACTTTTAGAACAGCTCAACTAAGTGCCGAACTAAGCTATCGTTTTTATAAAAAGAACTGCATTTCTATAATTGTTAGGTGCATAATTTTATAACCATTTATGGGTTTTAAACCTGCCCCCTAATCGGCGAACACATTTTTGTTAAATGATTGCGACTACTTGGGATCGTTCGGACCGCTCAATGGTCCGTTCGGTTCAAACGATCTCAACTAGTCGCAATCATTTGACAAAAACGTGTTCGCCGATTAGGGGGCTGATCTAAACAAAATCCATGTTTTGTAATAAGAAAGGATTAAGTTTCATATTGTTGCTAATACGAAAAATGTTCCACAACTATAATGTGAATCATTATTAATTCTTTTAATTGTGTATGTTTAAAATACGTAATGTATTGTAGAATGCGTGGTTTCAATTTATGTGATAACCTAATCACCAAACTGTATAAGCAGGATAAAACATGTAATATCTTGTTGCCAGGTCAAACCAGCCAGCATTCGACATACCGACCCGAATAATCCCAAGTGCAGTCCCCGCGGAGAAGAACTTCAAATACCGACGGAACTCGAATCGGGAAAAACATTCAACATTACATACTCATACAGCGTCACATTTAAAAAGAACAACACTATCAAGTGGTCTTCTCGATGGGACTACATTCTAGAGTCTATGCCACAGACCAACATACAATGGTTCTCTATTCTGAACTCTTTGGTAATTGTCCTGTTCCTCAGTGGAATGGTTGCCATGATTCTTCTAAGGACTTTGTACAAAGATATTGCCAGATACAACCAGATGGAGTGTGGGGAAGATGCTCAGGTAAGATATGTCTACCTGATAAGATTTTATAAAAAGTAACAGGATGTCTATCAAAAAAGTTTTCTTCTGCAGACGTTTCCATCAATAATAAAAATACTTAGTCTAACATCGCTTTGGTGGTGATTAACTATCATGCCTGCATATTTACCTATATAAATTGTACTTGATCACATATTATATTGCAGGAAGAATTTGGTTGGAAATTGGTTCACGGAGACGTGTTCCGTCCTCCGCGCCGCGGAATGTTACTGGCTGTATTTCTTGGATCCGGATCTCAGGTAAGCCACCCATAGATAATTTCGACTGCTATACAACATGTAAAGAAAACCCTGTCCGATCCGTGAAGGTATTGTTAGGTACCCATAACTGATTCTACTAATGCCTACAAAGACTGGCTAAACCTAAAAAAAAATACCCCCTAAAAAAATAAATATTATTTCGCAAAACTTACATGGCAACACATGCGCGAGCGACGGGGGGCAGGGCTCGCGGTCAAACAAAATGCCGCCGATATTGTACATTCATGCATATGAGGTACCTACCAATAATACCGTCGAAACGGATGTTGTCACTTTTTAAAATTTACCAGATATTGGGGAAATTGGAGTTAGTAATTTGCGAAAAAAAAAGATTATTCCAAAATTCATTACTACTGTTATCTTGATGATTATGTGAAGTTTCAAATTTTATTTGGTCATAATTATGATTACCTAACCTTTTTTATCCGTATCGGTCGGACAGGGTTTTCCTCATATATTGTATAATTGATATCCAATTTTACATAATAACTGAAAGGAGATCGGTAGTTCAAAAAATAAAGGTACCAAGGTTTTGAAAGCCTGACCTTAGAATTCATTTACCACTTTTGATAAGAATTCTCAGCAAATTGATACTTCACTCAGGTTGAAAAAGTTTGATTGTGCCGGTCAATTCTCCTAATTTTAAGAGAGACCCTTATCATTCCTGTAATATACCTACATTAAAAATAAAGAAAAAAAATACTTTGATTGTCGCTGTGATAAGATTACTACATCTGGATTTTGAACATTTTTAATTACGGAAATTAGCAGTTTTGATTATTATCAGTGCAATTAACATTCAACAGTAAGATGGTAAAGAAATTTCATGATCAAACAAACCCAGCAGATTTTTTTTTTTTAAACTAGCTGTCATATCAGCCCTGTTGATCTAGTATTCCATCCCGTGCTGAGACGAAGAGAACAGCCTCGTCTTCCATATTACACAGGACTAAGCCTAATAGGGTAGTTGACTAAAAAAAAACTAATTCGTCAGTCAGATTTCCAAGAAATAATAGACACGTATTTTTTCTTGAAACTTGAAAACTCATGTGACGTCACTGCACGCTACACTTTTTTAGCGAGGAGTGACGTCACCAGCCACCACTCCTGATCTTTGATGCCTTTTATTTTTGTAAATTTTTATTGATTTGATAAAACAAAATATACGTATCCAATCTTTTTCTATAATCTGAATGACGGACTAAATAGAATCAATTTTTATTTTTACCCAGGAAATGTTTCCTGGGTAAAAATGGGGATGTCCCTATTGGCGAAATGTGGATCTATTATATCTCTGCCCAACCCTTCGGGAAATATAAGCGTGATGTTTTGTGTGAACGTTAGGTATATACCTTTTCTTTGTTAACCACGCTAAAGAATACTCAATGACTGTTCCAGGTGTTCGGAATGACCCTGGTAACTCTAGCGTTCGCCTGCCTGGGCTTCCTTTCCCCGGCTAACCGAGGTGCGCTGATGACTTGTGCGCTGGTCGCATGGGTACTCCTCGGAGCGGCCGCTGGGTATGTCAGCGCGAGGATCTACAAGAGCTTCGGCGGAAGGAGGTGGAAGAGCAATATAATGTTGACGTCCATGGTGTGCCCTGGGTGAGTTTGAAATTAGCGACAAATCGTAGTGTATTTTTTTTTACCCGTGGTACGGTTTTTGAGTCTATTATACATCAATATCTAAGAACTTTGCTATTTACGAGTCATAGCCGGTTATATGAAACTATTGCAATTTTTTGTCATCCAGAGATATTGTAAAACCAGGCCAGATAAAAGTTTGCGAATATCTAGTTTTATCTGTATACAAACATAAATACATTTGCAGTAAGTTGCTTTTTAGATGTTGATTCTGGTATCTATGTTCTAAATAACATCTCTATTCCAGCGTGGTATTCGGTCTGTTCTTCATAATGAACCTGGTGCTATGGGGCAAAGGCTCGTCTGCGTCAGTGCCGTTCTCGACCTTAGTCGCTCTGCTGGCTCTTTGGTTCGGAGTCTCCGTGCCTCTCACGTTTATCGGCGCTTACTTCGGATTTAGAAAGAGGGTAAGTGGGTAGAAATCCATCCCTATAAAGTGCGTATGTTTGTATGTCTGTCTGTATGTATGTGCCCGAAGTTGCTCAAAACCCTCACCACTATAGATAATCATATAGATCTGTACGCGCCGAGTTCAAAAAAAAAAAAAATTTGTTTTTGTCTCGGTCCTGTCTACTAAAGTTCATTGCAGTCCACTGTTAAAAAGAAGATGCGATATCATTCTGCAAATTTTGATAAAATTATTAGTTTCTCATGCTTTCAAAATGTGCGCAGGATTGAATTTTATATATTAACAAAACCAGACTTAGCGTAATTTGTATTGTATAAAGCACGCAGGCGAAAATCAAATATGTAATTAGAATAAGATTCAAACACTTATGCATGAGTGAGTTGGGTGCTTTGGGGTCCCACCTCCATCTCTGGGACCCAAGTCAACCCCACCTGCCAGACGGTGCACCTGCTGACTCACGAACGGGGCTCTGACGCCGGCTTTCCCTTCGGGGTTGAGTGGTCAGACGGCAGTCGCACTCGTAATTAGCCAAACAAGCCAATCAATCATGGAGAGGAAAATAAGAAATGCACATGTCACAGCTAGGGCGCCGCCGCAAAACGGCGCGCAGGAGCCTCGCCCGACTCCTGTGACCTGTGGGCTAGGGCTACCGTGTCAGAGGCGGACACGGCTGAAGAAGCGAGCCCAATCCATGAAAATCCGTTTCGCGTCGTGGAACGTTGGCACGCTAACTGGACGCGCGAGAGAGCTGGCCGAAACTCTCCACAGGCGGAGGGTGGCCGTGGCGTTCCTGCAGGAGACTCGGTGGAAAGGCAGCAGATCCCGGCTTATTGGGAATGGCTACAAGCTGATCTACACGGGTGCACCTAGTGGGAGAAATGGAGTCGCCGTGGTGTTGTCTGACGAGCTCCAGGATGACGTCTTGGAGGTGAATCGCATCAGCGATCGGCTAATGTCGGTGCGGGTGCTTGTCAATGGGGTTATAACCCACTTGATAAGTGCCTACGCTCCACAGGCCGGGTGCGGTGAAGCCGAAAGGACGCTGTTCTGGACCCAGCTCGAAGGATTGCTTTGCGGGATTCCGTTATCCCAGGGAATCGTTCTGGGTGGTGATTTGAACGGTCATGTGGGTGAGAGGTGTGGCGAGTTTGAGCGTGTTCACGGTGGCTTTGGGTACGGAAGCCGCAACGCGGAAGGAGACAGCATTCTCCGAATGTGTGCGGCTGCGGACCTTGCAATCGTGAACACCTACTTCAAAAAGAAGCCGGAGCACCTTGTCACCTACCGGAGCGGGCGAAGCGCTACCCAGATCGATTTTCTACTAACTAGGAGGCACCACATCGGCAAAGTAGCCAACTGCAAAGTCATACCCGGTGAGAGTCTCACTGCACAACACCGTCTCCTTGTCATGGACCTCTGCGTAAAGGCCCAACGTAGACGTGTAGAGGACTGTCGGCGCCAGATTCGGTGGTAGCTGCTTGATGAAAACAGGTCCCAGGATTTTGCGTCGGTTATTGGCGACAAGTGCGTCGGTACCGACGGAGAACCTGTGCAAGACCACTGGGACAGGATCCAGGCAGCTATTACGGGGGCGGCGCGGGTGGTACTCGGCGTCTCTAAGGGCGGCCGCAAACGTGACAAGGAAACCTGGTGGTGGGACGACACAGTCCAGAGGGAGACTAAGGTGAAGAAAGCCCTCTTCAAAACGTGGCAAGCGACCGGATCTCCTGAAGATCGCGACGCATACAAGGTTGCCAAACGTGCCACCAAAAGAGCTGTAGCCAGAGCCAGACGAGACCACTTGCAACCTCTCTACGAGAAGTTGGAATCGTCTGAGGGGCAAAAGCTTATTTACAAGTTGGCACGTTCCAGGGTCAAAGCGGCACAGGATATATCCAAGTGCCGTTGTGTAAAAGACCCAAATGGCAACCTGCTATGCGAGGACCTCGCGGTGAAGGAGAGATGGCGCTCGTACTTTCACGAGCTGCTGAACAAGCAGCATCAAGAGGTGCAAACACCGGAACTCCCTCCGAACCTTGGACTAGTGCCTCTGATAACGCCTGAGGAAGTCCAAACGGCTCTTCGTCGTATGGGGAATCGGAAAGCTGTCGGAGCTGACGGAGTCCCCATTGAGGCCTGGAAGGCGATGGGTCCTCGCGGTGTGGGCATGCTAACTAACTTTTTCAATCGCGTGCTCCTGACCGGCAAAATCCCGAGCCAATGGAGGCTGAGTATAATTACTCCAGTCTTTAAAGGCAAGGGCTCGGTTCAGGAGTGTGGCAACTATCGCGGTATCAAGGTCATGTCCCACACCATGAAAATCTTTGAGAGGATCGTAGACTCCCGAATCCGGCAGGAGTGTGCTGTCTCGGAGTGTCAATATGGGTTTCGGCCAGGGTACGGAACCATGGACCCTATCTTCGCACTAAGGATCGCCATGGAGAGATACAGATCGAAGAGCACGCCTCTGCATATGCTCTTTCTAGATATGCAGAAGGCCTTCGACTGTGTCCCTCGAGGGGTGATCTGGTGGGCACTGAGGTCCAAAGGGGTACCTGAAGCCTATGTCGACATAATTCGAGACATGTACCTCAATTCCGATTCCGTTGTCAGGACCGCTGTTGGCGACACTAAACCCTTCCCCATCACCGTCGGAGTCCACCAGGGATCCGTCCTTAGTCCGTTTCTGTTCAGCGTGATATTAGACGTTTTGTCGGCCAGTATCAAGGACTCACATGAGCAGCCTCCCTGGCTACTCATGTATGCTGACGATGTCGCGCTGGCGGACGCGGACAGGGAACGGTTGGTGCGGCGTGTGAATGCGTGGAAGGACTCGCTTGAGAACGGAGGTCTGAAACTCAACGTGTCGAAGACCGTATACTTGGCCAGCAACACGACAGACCCCATGTCTGTGCGCATAGGCGGAGACATGGTCGAGCGCACGGACCAGTTTAAATACTTGGGGTCTGTGCTTCACGCGTCCGGCGACATTGATTGCGACATCAAGGCACGTATTTCCGCAGCTTGGGCGAAATGGCGTGAGGTGACAGGTGTCATTTGTGACCCCAAAATGCCGGTTAAGCTTAAGGGGCAGGTCTATAAAACCATCATTAGACCTGTTCTCCTGTATGGCAGTGAGGCGTGGCCTGTGCTTGAGCGACACAAGCAGGAGCTGCGTGTCACGGAGATGAATATGCTGCGGTGGATGTGTGGAGTTACGCGGAAAGACCGCATCAGGAACTCCCGCATCCGGGGCAGCCTTCGTGTCCGTGACATTGCGGACAAACTGCAGGAGGGTCGCCTACGCTGGTACGGCCACGTCTTACGCAAACCGGCATGTTACGTGGGTAACAAATGTCTTGCCATGGCGCCTCCGCCGGGCCGGAACAAGCGGGGTAGACCAAAGAAGTGCTGGCTTGACGTTGTAAGAGATGACATGCGTGCCAACAAGCTCTTACCACAGGACGCTAAAGATCGTGCGAAATGGAGGAGAATGTGCAGGAAAGCGGACCCCGGGCTCCAACGCGAAAGCCGCGGATGCAACCGGGATAAACGCTGAGATGATGATGACTTATGCATGAGTGAGAGAGAACACTCTGTGTAGCCTAATTTTTTCTAAAATTCTCTCGAATGAATTTTCAACAAGTATTTATTGGCCCTATGGCAACAGGCTCGATTTACGTGTCAATAACATGTCGAACCCAGGTGTGTGTAAATAATTTCATCACCACTGCTCTCAAAATGGTCACGGTCCATGTCCCAGAACCAAAATTTCGAAAACGTGTTACCTGTCAATCTGCACTAAGCCCGCGTGGACTCCTTCACGAAAAAAAACAAAGCCTGAGTTATCATATATTCATATACCAATAATATTTTCTAGATCTTAGACCACCCAGTGCGCACGAACCAGATCCCGCGGCAAATTCCCGAGCAGTCGTTGTACACCCAGCCTGTTCCCGGTATCGTGATGGGTGGCGTGCTGCCTTTCGGATGCATCTTCATACAGCTCTTCTTTATTCTCAACTCACTTTGGTCCAGCCAGGTATGTTGTTGTTTTTGCCATCTAACTATAGTTTGTTTGGAAGGGATTTAGTAATATATTATTGGTGAAAGCGACTTTCAAGAATATAGACTTTTAAGGAACAATTTAAAGTGATAAGGGTGATGTTCTAAGTAGAACGCGAAATTGTGTTTTTTTTTTCTTTAGTTTTTTTTTTTTTCAATTTGCAGATTAGTTTATGATTTGTAGAGCTACCTCATTCCCCTTAAGTCAAGTGGCCACCAAAGTGCACGTAGATGTCTTAAGCTTCACTTTTTAAAAAGTGGTTGTGTCCACTGCAACCCACGGAGTGGCAAATAATTCGAATTAGAGGATACATAGCGGTAGCGATAATACATACTCAACGCTGTCAGCGTGGGTCTACGTTTCCACAGTGTGGCTACCATGAGTTTTTCATTACGAGACTCGATCATACGCATCGACCGTGTTTGGCGCTCTCATTGGTTGAGGGTTCTTACAACCTTGAAGCGGGCCAATCGATGAGTCAAACGTAGCCGATGTCGATGATCGAGTCTTCGTAATGAAAACTCATGGTAGCCACACGGGACTCACTATGTTTACCGTGGCACATCCCACGAAGAAGTTACGCACATACCACTGCAATCCATGGACACGGGCTTCAATGCGGGAGGTGTGACGGGCGGGGAAGCGAGCAATGCCTGTGACTGAAAACTGCGCTGCTTTATGCGAGCTATCGCATAACGTAGACCCACGTCGACAGTGTGGAGTTCATGTATCCTCCTATTCGAGCAAGCCACACATGTATCATGTGGATTGCAGTGGACACAACCACTTTTCAAGTCACTTTCCACGTTGTCAAACAAATTCTTAAACGCAGCTAAAATACGCCACGGTGGGTCGCCCCTTTAAGCCCAGTGTTTCTAATTACCACATTTCACCATAGATAATATTCAAGTCCAACACCAAAGAGAATATTTTATGATTTCAGATGTACTACATGTTCGGTTTCTTGTTCCTCGTGTTTGTGATCTTAGTGATCACATGCTCTGAGACCACGATCCTGTTGTGCTACTTCCACCTGTGTGCCGAGGACTACCACTGGTGGTGGCGCGCTTTCCTAAGCTCAGGCTCCACGGCCGGCTACCTGTTCATCTACTGCTGCCACTACTTTGTCACCAAACTTAATATCGAAGACGCCGCCTCAACCTTCCTCTACTTCGGATACACATTCATCATGGTCTTCTTGTTCTTCCTGCTCACAGGCACCATAGGATTCATGGCCTGCTTCTGGTTTGTTAGAAAGATCTACAGTGTCGTCAAAGTAGACTAGATGAGGTTAGGTTAAGTATCGAGTGTTGGTACAGCGGTATTGAAGAGTCCGTCGGGGGCGCCATTGTTATGTAAAAGTAACTCGACTACGGAAAAAACTAGATAGCAAAAGTATGAGACATATAAACATATACATTTTAAATCATAGGCGTGGTAGCTATTAGTATGAAATTAGCACTATTTTTAAAAGTCCAGTGTACACTTTGACCTTATGTACCCTAGGCCAATCTCTGGATCCTAGACCAATCCAGAAATCCAAATTTATCAAAATTGATCCAGTAGGTTAGGCTGTATGAAGCATGACACATAGGCCAATGAAATTTCCTCTTTGCCGTAGTCGGGTAAAAATTAAGCAGAGTTGTTACATCAAAGCGTTGTTTTTCAGAAAAATGCGCGAATTTGTTGCGAGAAACTTCCGCCTAGTTCATTTGTTTATATTGAAATGTCTCTGATTGAACGCGTGGTTGTCTATAGCGACGACGGAGTAGGAGTTGTAACAATTTGAATATGAAAAGAAACATGACTTTTAATGCATTTGATTTAAGGCTAGGCGCAAATGGGCCACCGACCACAGCCACCGGTGGCTACGGCGACTTAACACCCTTTTTAATACATTTTGTATAGGCGCGCTGCACACGTGTATCCGGTGGCGGCCACTCGCTACAGCAGTGTCCGCGACTCGCCACTAATGGTCACTACGTGCCACACAGAACGCCGACACCCGTTACTGTCGCATTGCTCCACCCCCGCGCAGTTAACCGTCCGACGTTCTACCTTTCGCACGCGCACCATCATGGAGCACGACGTCTCAATGGATGTTGATACATTCATATCCAAAATCTATTCACGTCCCGCTATTTGGGATTATAAAATGTGGCGACTTTCAGACACTGGTCACTTTTGGTTGTGGTCGGTGGCCCATTTGCGCTGGGCCTAAACATGAGCCACGTGCCAACACTTCTGCGCTTGCGTCGCGCGTCATCGGTTTATATTGAGCAGTGTGGCAGTGACAAGTGAGACTGCTGTACACAGTGTGATTAATTGTAAAAAAAGTTTATAACGCTATTAAATTGATAGTCTCCTGTGCATCTTATAATCGTTTGTTTGTTTAGATATTAATTTAAATATAAGGTCACATACATATTGACTGAAACCTCTAGGATGTCATTGGCAAGTTAATTTTTAATGCGAAAAGGGGGTTATTTATAAACAATGCTTTAACAATAGCATGTATAGTTAAACAGTCGCTAATCATTACTCAACTTTAAAGGAATGTTTATAAATAAAGAGTTGAGTTTCTTCAATGTGTATGCGCCTTTAGTCGCTAGCTTTATAAGTTTTTTTTTTTTTTGCGACTGGTAATTGAAGCTTAAATATTTAATTTATTGTTTTAAACCAGCGAATAATCACCCTGCACAAGAAAATTAGTGTTAGAAAACCCGTGAATTGTATCATGTTAAATGGATTGATTACTATATTAGTACTTAAATGTGCCCTATCTAATGGCGCCGATTCTTCTGTTCACAAATTAAACTAAATTTAAGTTTACTGTATTATTTGCTTTGTATTTCATTAAGAATAGGACGGAAGATAAAATATTAGGTCATGTCGAACTAAGATCCATAGACAGTTTAGACGCGATTAAAAACATGGCTACTAAAAAAACGTCAATTTTACGTCAGAAGCGGACTAATTTACAAGGACTAAACTAACATATATCTTCTGTCCTTTTCTTAATTAAATAAAAAAGATGCATTGAACTTAAATTTGTTTGTGAACAAGGGAAATCGGGGCCAATATCAAAGAAAACTAAAATAATGTGATGTACGAATAAGAAATTCGATGATATTTTATCCATTCGTCATACATTTGCAATTAAAATAAGTGAGATTTAGCATTTTTAAATAAAAAAAATTATTAGATATAAATACTTTCTATTTTTTTTTTTTCTTATCATGTTATCGTGTGAAGCTACAGGGAAATTGTATAACACACTATCAGTAGCAATGGGTTTCATTTTGACAGTTCAACAACATCCATTGCGTTATTAAAGTTGTTGCGCTGACACATTTTCGAACATACGGAGTAATGGATTAGCAATACGCTTCAAAATAATTCCAACTGATAGTAATAGCGTGTTGTTAGGCAATAGGCTATTTGACAGATTTATAATTTCTATCTTGAATTACTTGGTTGCGGTTAAGAAGTTCACGATTTTCGGTACCGCAGTGGTGTTTGTATTTATCTGTTATTTGTTGTTGTTTATCTAATAAAATGGTTTACAAGTGGTGTGTTGTACCGGGTTGTACAAATACATCGATAAAACACCTGAGAACACCGAACAACAAGTGCTGATGCGCGTATGACGTCATCGTGACATTAGCCATTCCGGATCGTTTCACAATATGTGGCGCGAGATACAAAAAGTCAAACATATTTTTGTGTTTTTGGAAATATTGTTATTATTTTTATTAAAACTCATGTAAATGACATAAAGAACCCTCATTTTATGCATTTAAAGCAAATAATCACAAAAAAAAAATCATACTGTCAAATAGGGTGGTTATTGATTCATACTGCCTATTAGGGTGCTGGATTGGATATACGTGTTTAATGTTTGATTCTAAAAGATAATAACTTTGTGTGTCTGTATAAAACTGCAAATACAGTATTTGTATTTTCGTCTCAGGTCCATCATTCGTTCTGTACTCAATTAGAATGATATAATGTAGCGCCAACTGTCGTTACCGCAAATGCAGTTTGTACTAACGAAATTTAAATCATAAGAAGCCTTATACAGGGTGTATCTGACATCGTAACGCAAACTTGCGAAAAGGCTAGACCACATGCCATTACTAAAATTATGATAGTTTTATTATGTCGTTAATGAGCGGTTACAGAAATCACAATGTTTAGAAAAAGTGTTGGCTCGGCCTTTGAACGTTGCAAGCGTGCCGCCGTGCGTGTTTGTAGCTTTGACGTTGACCCCTGAAGTGAACTCTAGTAAATCAGCTGATAGGATAATGTTTCGAGTTTTATTCTCATTGCGCTTTTTGTATAATTAGCGAATAAATTAATTTTTATTTTAAAATATTGGGTTATAAAAGTATAGCAATTATGAACGGTCTAAAGTTGAGAATCATGTACTGGGTCCATGGTACTCGTTTGTGGGTCGATAACAGATACACCCTTTATTCTCAAGTTCCATACGATGACATTATTATCGTTTTTAAATCTATTGTTTAAAAATATATGTATCGTGTGCATATTATGCAATTAATTTAATTGTAACTTTATTTTATCTTTATTTTTTAAAACTGTGCTTAGTTAATTGGAACAGTTGAATGTAAATAATAATAATAATAAAAAAACTATTTTAAAAACGCGTCTCATATTTTATTGTACTTACGTAAATGTGGTCCTAACGGTCAGAACTTCGAAAGTCTGATAACCAACCAGTCTTACCCAGTGGCGGATTTACAAATTTCCAAGCTAGAGGTTATAAGTTTTTTGCCGCCCTTTTGCCTCTAATTAATTGTCGTGTCCTAGATTATTAATACAATTCAACAATTTCTTTTGATGCAGACTTTTATCTGTAAAACATCAGAAAGCAGTAAACCGTCATACAAAAATCTTTTTTTTTTCTATGAGGTGGGTAGCAAAAAAAAAGTGGTGCCCAAATTTGCCGCCCTAAGGCTCAAGCCTACTCAGCCTGCTGGTAAATCAGCCACTGGTCTTGCCTAGGGATATCTTATTACCCCGCAGCTGGGTTGTGGAGGTCAGATTGGCAGTCGCTCCATTTAAAATACAAGATATCTGGTTAAACTGGAAGCAGACCCTAACATGTTACGAAAAGGTTAAGCAGATGACTAAAAGAATAAATTAGTCACTATCACTTTCCGAAAGATTCGCCTTCTCTTGTGGTTGTAATGTTTTACGTTTAAAGTGTTTCCGTTTTTGATCGAGTTTGGTTTTTCTGAATAATTCTATTGCTTTCATTTTGTTTTCCAATAAGCTCTTTTTGTCCTTCTCTCTTTGTGGAATAAGTTCTTGAAAACGATCGGATTTTGGTATTTTAATTTCCAGTTCTGATTTACCTTCTTGGTTCATTTGTGATACGACTCTTACACCTTGATTTATGAGTACAGTTTCTTCAATATTCTTTTGCTTTTTGGCAGCGGATGGCCCACCTTTGTTTGTAGTTTTAGAACTATTCTTTTTCGAAGCCTTTCTTTTAGTAGCTGCCGGCTCATTAATTGCTTCAGTCTTCTCAGATTCTCCAGCACATGCTCCTTCGGGACCCATCCTTTGCACTGCTGCCTTGACTCTTTTGCTCATTTGTTCTTCTAGCGATTGAAATTCAACTTTTCTTTTGAAAAAGTCCTGCACAGACCTTTGAGTTTTGCGATCTTGCATTCGTTTTAAAACTGGATTCAAAATTTCATCTAATTTATTTTGAGACCAACCAAACTTAGCTTTAGTATAATCTCTCAATATTGTGACGTCTAATTCACCCCAAGTGAATTTGTCTTCACTTTTTTCTATGTTCGGTTCCAGATATGCTTGAACCACCTAACAATTTAAAAAGTTTATTTAATATTACTTAGAAAGTAATGCCATTTAAGAAGTTAATTTCAAAACTGCTTGACTTACCCTCACACTAGGAAAGTCTTCTGTAAGTGTAATGTTCTTCAGCTTTTTCTTGAGATTAGTATTATCTGTCCTCTTTCCTGCTTTGACCCACTGCTTGAACTCTTGCAAACCCTTCACTATTTGCGCATAATGAGCTTGCTTAGTACTTTCACTAAGGAGTTGCCTTCTACTGAATGGGAATGAGGCTAGAATCTCTAAAGCTGTAACGGGCCCTACCCCACTTAGTCCAGTTGTGTAATCACTACCAACTAACAGGGCCAGCAGTACAAGCTGCTCCCTATTTAAATCTGGAAATAGTATTTATGTTTAGATTACGTGCAAAAAAAAGTTGCTGCCATTTGCAAAAAACATTGAAATTCCAACTCATCTTTTGTAACCACAGACAAATTCTGAGGGATATTATCCTGGTTATGGATGAATATAAATAAATAGTCTCACTATACTTACTAAATGATTTCTCAATTCTATCAGCTAAAAACTGCAACACATGCTTCTTTTGGTTAAAGAAGTTCTTATACACGGTTCTTCCACCAAATAGCCAGATATCACTATCATCTGTTATAGTACCATCAGTTAAATTCACACTTTCAAGGAATGCGCATTGAGCTTCAGCCTCCATAGGAGCGACAATGTATGGGATACCAAATATTTGTAGCAGCTCCTGAGCTTCTTTCGTCATTTGCTCAGTGATGTTACGACCTATACGGTCTAATCGCCCTTTTTCTTGTATCAAATCTTGCTCCTCGTTTTGCATTTTTTCAACCATTGTATTTAGTTGTTCTGTTGTTAAAACTTCCTTGGGTGGATAAGGTTTCAGTAGATCGCGAGATTGTTCGTGATCTTGGCTGTTATCATTTACTGTTTCTGTTTCTTTGGACAAATTACTGTCAACTACCATTTTATCTAAAATTTCACTTGTGTTTGGAATTTCTAGGCTTGGTTGCTCCATGGTATCCACCCCATTGTCCACATGAGCTTTATCAACTACCTCTTGGGGTGGTGTAGGATTCTGTTCACACTCACTTTCTGGTTTCTTAATATAATGCATTAGAACTCTACTACTATTTTTAAGTACAGGTATATCTGGAATTTTAAATGCTTTATCTGGTCTAATATCATCGGAAGCAGCCTTTATGAAAGACACTTCTTCTTTAAAATCTTTTATTACTTGTTCCTTTTCTATAACAACTTCTTTTACTTTTTCAAAGATATCTGCGAATATATCATTGTCAGGCGCTTCATCAGCCATATTTAACGTTAGCTCAACAACTGGGTTGTTAGGTTTGGTTTCTTCATCAGGTACTTCTTCAAACTCATTTTCACTAGAATCTGTCTCATCTTTAATTTCAGTATTTGAAACTTCAAAATCATCATTTTCTTGCTTCGTTTCAACTCTTGGTAACACATTTTCAGTTACATTTTCTACTTCTTCCATGCTAGAATCAAGGTCTATGACATCTGGTCCTGGATTTTCTACACATATTAGTGAGGCTTGAGTTGAATCTATATTTTTATCTGCTTCAAGATCTTCTGATGGGTTAGATTCAGGTACAACAGTAACATGATTATTTTCATCACTACTATCAGATAATACCCCACCTTGAATACAATCATCATCATCACTAGAAGAAAGTTCTACATTATCAACTATTATAGACTTCTCTTTGTTAATTTCTTCTATTATCTCATCTACTTTTGGTATTTTGTGTTTCTTTTTAATTTTTTTTCTGTCTGATACAATTTTATCAATTGCCCTGTGAGTGAAATCACTGTACTGCATGATATAAGATTTTGCGCAGGTCATATCTGGTGGTTCAAAGCCATCATCTTCTTCTGAATCTGTATTGGAATAATCTGTGTCTGTCATGCATGATATCCAAGAGTCATCAGTTTTAGATGCCACACTTGTGTTTTGTTTGGTTTCATTAGATTCATCAATACACTCTAGTGACATTTTGATTGCTTTTTGCAGATCATCTTCTAATTCATCTACTTTTTTAAATGTATCTTCCTTAACTTCAGTTAGTTCTACAATTTTACTTGTTGTAGGTCTCTCTTCCTCTCCAGTAATTTCTTCATCTTTGCTAGTTGTTGGGTTGTTCTGCAACTCATTCCTCTTTTTAGCATCTGCCAAAGCTTTCTTAACATCTTTAATAAGTAAATATCTTGTGGAAACATTAGAAGCAATGCGCCGGGTTGGTATTGTCTCTATCTTGGTGTCAATGCCTTCTTCATTCAGTAAGGATTCTAAATCATTTAAAGACATTCCTGTGTCACCCATTTCTTTTTCTGTCTCTTCAAGACATTCTTGAACCTTTCTTCTCTTTAGTAGCCTTTGCATCTGTAATAAAGCATTTAAAAATAAATAATATTTATTTTTAATAAAAAATATTTTCTAAGTTTATAATGGATAATTTCTGCAATGCAAAGAATCTCTAGTAAGCTTTGTGTGGAAATAAGACTCAGCAATGCTACAACATTTGAACATAGAATTACTTGGAAGTCAGCAAAGGTGTCACTATTTTTAGGCAGCTCCTTAAGTCTTCCCCATGAACTCTGTTTTCTTGTTTCCTTTAATTCTATAAGAACATCATACTTTTCCTTGACTCCTAAATTCTTAAAGCTTTCAGATTGTAGATCAAGGGAATGCACATCAATGCTGGAGCCACTGGAGTTTTGTTCATCTTCAGATCTGGAATCAAATTAGTAAATTTTAATTTATTTTCAATAAAACTACAACTTGAATTATAGTGGTTTAAGTTCATCCCTGTGAAAGTCAGACTACTCATGTCAACTGTAAAAAGTTACAAGACTAAAATTATGTTTTCTTTATAATATAGTTTTGTTTTTCAACTTGACTTACTCCGATTCACTTTCATCTTCTTTTTGAGGCAAAGCTGGCAACTTGAACAAGTCATCAGTGTCTGTGGATGTATGGCCACTTTTTTTTGGTGATATTTCCTTACCTAAGACACTGTTGACAGCCATTTTCTTGCTCAGCAAGAGAGCTAGCTCTCGTTTTATTCTTTCAGATTCTGAATTGTACTTAGCTTTACTGTCCTGTCTCTTAGCCTAAAATGTGAGAATGTAAAATAGATGATTCATATCATTGAAGTGAGGTTATTCATGTTTGAAAATGTAAACATAAACAAAACTTACAATAGTTTCTTTTTTTAACTCTGGAAAAGCTCCATCAAACACAAAGACTGGTTTAATTCTAAAGTACAATAGCTTGCAGACTCGTTGGAACAGTCCCATGAGATGTGCATTTGGTAGAGGAGCCCCTTTTGCATCTTGGTAACCTTTTACCATCTGATGCAACCATATTGATATGTCTGATGAATATGAAAACAGGGATAATTGGGTAAGTAAAATGTATTGTATAGTTTAGCAGTTTTAATGGGACACGATTATCATCTTACCTACAGCGAGCACTTTGTTTTCTAGCGTTTCGACAGGCACGGGCTTGCCCGCTGGCTCTATTAGCCTCCACAGTCCAGTGACTCCCATCGCGTGCGATTAAATTCCAGAATATATTTTTTGTTTATACTAATGTATATATCAGTGTACATAACAAAGGTCGTTTCCCACGAGATCTCCGGTCAAACGTCGGTCTCTTCCTCACACATCGCAACTATTTCGCTCCGTGAGCTCAATGTACTCCACTGCGGCTACGCACACATCTGCAAAACGAAACGATTGCTACTGGCGCACTGCGTTCGTAAATATGTGTTAGGTTCACTACAACATATCAAATGTTTTACTACGACGCGAACGCCCACTCTTTCCCACACTTTATTTTCTCACGCCCCATGCGTAACCCCACATCCTATGACCGGCCGTCTGTCAGTCGGCGGCGCGTCGCGGGTCGACCGATCCCTCATCGACTAGACTCGATTCTGTCGATTCGCGCGCGTGTAGACGACAACACGCCTGCTACAGCTCCGTGTCTATGGTTCATCTTTGACAGTTCGCGCATCTGGCGTTGTCTTATTTATACTCGAATAAACAGAAGTTTCGTCAACTTTTCATAAAATAAAATCATACAATAGGAAACTGCCGGGCCGAGGATGAGGACGAGCATCCCCCGTTCGCGAGTGGCATCTAACGTAACATCGTTCCGTCCCTTCTGAAAAAACCATCGTCGAACAGGTGTCTCGATCGAAATGTGTGCCAGTTCCCAGCGTAATTAACTGACGAGGGGCGTGAATAATACAAAAGTGTATCGATCGCCGAGATAATCGGACCCGGGGGAGACGGCTCCTCGGCTGAATCTACCCGGAGAGCGCGCGTCCTCCTATCAAGGACCTGGGAGGACGCTTACACCGCTCATTGCACTGCCGGCGATGACCCACCGGGGAAGTGACGCCAGCTAGGACACGAGAGCTTCATCCTGCGCGGCCCGAGGTTGGGCGCGCGCTATGCGGGCGGCAGCAAGGTGAAGGCAGCCGTGGCGAGCATGCCGCACCAGTTCGGCGGGGCGGGCGCGGGCGCGCTGGCGGGCGGCGCGTCGCCGCCGGCGCAGCACGCGGCGCTGTTCCCGCGATACGCAGGCGCTGCCGGACCCGGCGCAGGCGCCTACCGCCCGGACGAGCGCCGCCTCACGCGCGAGGCCATGGAGCGCTACCTGCGCGACCGCTCCGACATGGTTGTGGTCATCTTGCATGCGAAGGTCGCACAGAAATCCTATGGAAATGAGAAACGGTTCTTTTGCCCGCCGCCTTGCATCTATTTATTTGGAGATGGCTGGCGACTGCGGCGTGAGCGCATGCTGCGAGAAGGGGAGACAGAGCAGGCAGCGCAGCTGTGTGCCTTCATAGGCATTGGCAACTCTGACCAGGACATGCAGCAGCTGGACCTCAACAATGGCAAACAGTATTGTGCAGCCAAGACTCTGTACATATCTGACTCTGATAAGAGAAAGCATTTCATGCTTTCAGTTAAAATGTTCTATGGCAATGGCCATGACATTGGTATTTTCAATAGTAAGAGAATTAAAGTGATATCAAAGCCCTCCAAAAAGAAGCAATCATTGAAGAATGCTGACTTGTGTATTGCAAGTGGAACAAAGGTAGCTCTGTTCAACAGGTTGAGGTCACAAACTGTATCTACAAGGTACCTCCATGTAGAGAACGGTAACTTCCATGCCTCCTCCACGCAGTGGGGAGCATTTACTATTCATCTCTTAGATGACAATGAGAGTGAATCAGAAGAGTTTGCGGTGAGAGATGGATATGTACACTATGGGTCTACAGTGAAACTTGTATGCTCAGTTACAGGCATGGCACTACCCAGACTAATAATAAGGAAGGTAAGGTCATTCTACCCCTGGTCATGTAACAACATAACATAAATGCTAAATTAAGTATAAGTTATTTTATATACAGTGCAATGTTCTTCAATCTTTGTGGTAATAAACTTTGTTATTATCGAGTAAATTCTCCACTATTTTTCAAATGGTTAGCATAGGTTGGTTAATTTGATTAGAACCAATTTCACACCAAAACTCAACAAAACTAGGTTTTTGTAACTACAAAAATCATACTTATTACTAGATATTTGTTTAGAGTTAAGAGTATAATAAAGCCAATATGGACGTACGGAATACAACTATGGGGCACGGCTGCCAACTCCAATTTGGAAATCCTACAAAGGTTTCAATCAAAAATGCTAAGGATGATAGTAGACGCACCATGGTATGTCACTAACGAAAGACTTCACCGAGAGCTTGGCATCAAAAGTGTAAAAGAGGAAATAAAGGAGAGAGTCACAACATATAAAGACAGACTGCAGCAGCACCCTAACATATTGGCACACCACCTTATGGACGATTTACTTCCAAGTGCAAGGAGACTAAAGAAGAGAGTTCCTCAAGACTTAATTGTTTAAAACACCATTTTGGAGGCCTTGTCACTGGACCTGTACCTCACATACCATACATCATTTCTGAAGTATTGTTGAATGTCTCCCAGAAAGATTGCAATAATAAACAAAGAGAAAAAAAAAACTAGATATTTGTTTAACGACGCTTGAAAGGTTAGAGCGACAAAAATTCGTAAATTGAGTTATATACACCATTCGAACCGCCAGATTTTTCTGCATCGTTTGGTGTATATAACTCAATTTACGAATTTTACAAATATGTTTGTGTTAACATATTGCTGCCAATAAGTTTTTTGAGACTATATACTTTCTTGGCTCAAATTCTTTTGAATCTATACAATAGAAAAAACACACAAATCTTCTAGTAGTTTGTGTGTAATTTTTAACTGCCCTTAAATTCATGCCGAGCAAGTGAGACGGGTATGCAGAATCTTGTCCGACACTATCTCAAAACAACACACTTTCTTATAATGTGTATAGTTTTTAATGAAATTAAATCTGCAGAGAAAACTAATCAGGGTAGTTGATTTTGTGCAAGGATTTATTTTAATTTTTCACAATCCTATAAAAAATATCCACCAAGCTGGCATGTTTCATAATAACAATAAAAATACACTGAATTTAATGTGAATTTATTTTACACAGATTTATTTTTAGATTTCCATTGCCTAGTAAAGTATTCAAATAAACTTTCTATTTCTACAGGTGGACAAGCAAATGGCCCTATTAGAAGCAGATGACCCCGTTTCCCAACTTCACAAGTGTGCATTCTACATGAAGGATACGGAGCGCATGTATTTATGCCTCTCACAAGAAAGAATAATACAGTTCCAAGCCACACCATGCCCTAAGGAACCCAATAAAGAGATGATCAATGATGGAGCTTGCTGGACAATCATATCCACTGATAAGGCTGAATATCAGTTTTATGAAGGAATGGGGCCTGTCAGGTATGTTCTATTTTTGTTAAGGAAAGACTGAAAAGTGAGAATTTAAAAAAAAATATATTTGTGGAAGCCCTGTGTAAGCTATAGAGCTTACACAGGGCTTCCATAAGAATAGTCTTAATGTGAATTCTGTGCTATGATATACATATATATATCATAGCACATGATATGTATTGTAATTTATGCTAAATGCAACAATTAACTGCTCCTATATTTATCATAAGTTGGTAAATCAGGTAACTAAAAATTGCCGCGTAATACAAATCAAACCAGCAATGTTATACATAAGCTCCTGAATTTCTGCTGCGTGACACGAAAGACTTTAGAATCTCAAAAAGAATCTGTATTTATTTTCCCCATATAAATTTGCTAGAGGTTAGCTCAAGTAATCTTTTGGAACCAAAACAAATTATTTACTTTTTGTAGAAACAGTGATAAAAATTACCCGTGGTACTTACTAACTACGGAATTGTTATTGCAAACATAATTACCATTATCTTAATAGGTAATCATAATTTTTATGTATTCAGCATGCTACTTCATCTCTGTTTAATCTCACAGCATCAAATACAAAATCGTGAGCAGTGGAATCGGTCTCTAGACATCGCCAACGCTTTCAACACCCTATCCTGGAGATGCATCAGGGAGGCATTCCGGTATCACCATATGCCGACCTATCTCTGTCGAGGTCTATCTGACGGATGGGGCCGTCATATACCCCGGACACCTAGGAGTGTGGAACCGGCGAGAGATGTCGTGCAGTGTTCCACAGGAATCGGTTTTGGGGCCTTGTGGAACATTGGGTATGACTGGGTGCTTCGCGCCAAGCTCCCTATTGGTGTCAGCGTAGTTTGTTATGCTGACGACACGCTAGTTCTGACACAAGGGAGGTCGCACCAGGCGACGTCCGATGCAGGTCCGACCCTCGGGGTTGCGAGGTGGCCCTGCACAAGTCCGAGGCCATGTGCTTTCATGGTCCTTCATAACTCCGCTGCCGCAAGAAATCGCGCTACGGCGGACAGAGCTCCGCCGGGATCTCATGGCAACATGGAGAGTGCGATTGTCACAACCCAGTGCTGAGCACGCCACAACAATCATCATCATCATCTCAGCATTAATCCCAGTCGCATCCGAAGCTTTTTCAGCTTTGGAGTCTGAGGTCCCCTTTACCTGTCTCGAACTGCTAATTTTGGCTAAACTTCGATATTTTCCGCACGCCACAATAGCGGCGGTAAGTCCCATCTTTGAGGACTGGCTAGAGAGGCGCCACGGCGCCCTCACCTTCCATCTGACGTAGATCCTCACCGGACACCGCTGTTTCGGGAGGTTGCTGTTCCTTATAAGGCGGCAGGAAACACCAGGACACGGAGCATATGACGGAGATCTGCTCGGCTTGGGTAGAGCACCGCCGTGTCCTCGTGGCGGCAATCGGCGGCGATCTCTCGCGTCCGACCCTGGTCCAGGCCATGGTCCGGAGCGAGAGTGCATGGCAAGCCGTCACCTCCTGCGAAGCAGTGATGCTGGTAAAGGAGAAGGCGGGGCGCATGAGGGAGCAGGAATACCAGCGCCCTCACGCCTCCAGCCGCCGCAGGAGATGGCCTGGTCGGGTGATAACAGCGAACTCCCCGCCGCCGTAGCCGCGGGCGAGCGATATGCAGCCCGCAGCCCGGCAAGGATCAGGCCAGGGTCGACGGCGCGTTGTGTTACATGCGCGCCTTAAAGAGATCTCAGCACACCGTGACGCGGTCTACAAGGACCGATGCCTCATGTTGTTTTTTGTTGGTTGCGGGTTGGTTAAAAAAGAAACCGTGGCCCTGGCGCACAGGCAAGCTAAGGAACACGACTGGGTTTTAGTCAGTAAAAGTCTGACACGCCCTTCCGCTCCGCCCAGAGCGGTAGATGCCATTTTATGATTTCTCATCCAAAACAAAATAAAAGCGATGCAATCGCCCCGACTTACGAGTGTGTAGTGGTCGTGGGTTATATTTCAAGCTAGTGTTTTATTTTTACATGCTTTTTATTAGCTTCACTTGTATGTTTGCTTGCTTACTTGTTTGCTTGGTTGCTTGCTTGTTTGTTTGTCCGTCTCTAACTCTTTTGACTATAAGTGAGCGGCTCATTATTGTAAAATGTCCCACAGTTTTTAATACGTTCGTTCGTTCGAACGTGAGGAAAGCGGCATGTCCTAAAACCAACAAATCTTTGACGACATCTGACAACCCGCACTGGGCTCACGTGTTAAACTACAGCCCACTCAGAGGTGGTCACTATCCAGCAGTGAGAACATTTTATGCTGATTATTGCAAGATACAGAATCTCACGATCTTTACAAAACAACGAACACCCTAAAAACCGCGTACATTTCAAAATAATCTTGAGCAGTTTATCTAATATATTTAAGGGCCGATAAATGTCAATCTAGCATAAGTTCAATAAGGAAAACGTAGAATACTTGCACGTTCATCAAAGCTCAGGTATTATGATGTCCGTGCGAATATCTTTTGACGCCCCGGGAACCAAGCACGATGAACATAAACCGAGCCGATATATTTAACCAGTGTTATCAAAACACTTTAAAACAGTAACTAGCTATATTTGTAGCGTCGTATAAAGGAAAACAAAAAGAAAATTCGCACGCCCATCATAACACATAACGTTTGACACCCTGGGAATTGAAGTAGCAGCTGTCTACGATCTTAAGCGATTGATGAATTGATGTGACGTAGTTACCGTTTGCGTATCTGACCATATGTGACAAAATAGTCCAAGGCTACTAACATATTGTTTTTAGCAAATCATTTTAAAAGTTCATCTGCGTCTAGTTCACCCCTAATGTTTTTTGCCACCCCTGCAATTATGTTGCACCCTCATTTTATTTTTGATGCATTCCAAACATTTAATGCGTTAGCATGTTAGGTCTATTGTTCCCTTGTACCGATTTTTGACGTAATTGAGTGTCCTCTGAAACCTATAGTAGTAGATTTTGTTTTCCGATTTCTAGAATAATTTGGGATCCCTTAATAGAATGTTATCGCATTTATGTGACTGATAGTGCGTTATGTTGCGAGATTAGGCGATTATCACACTGCCATGCACCATGCTACATTTTGCGAGTAACCCACGTGGGTTTATGCGGGAGTGCAGATCTGCATCATTGTGCGGGTTTTTACGTTTGGCGGCCCCAACTCATTACCTAGCGTCTCGCCCTGTACTTACGCGCGTGTGCGTATGTTTTTCCGCGTCTACAAACATTCATGTTCATGCGGATCTGGTCCGCATCAACGCGCGTAGTAACTACTTGGTATTACCAAAAACCCGGACCGCGGTGGCAAATGGTTAAGAAACCATTCGCTATCGCGCTCCGAAATATTGGTTCGGGGATATAAAATTTAATCGACACCTTTATTACTTGACGAGTACATTTATCTTTTGGCCTGCGCCACTTTCCAACCTAAAACACTTGGACAAGCCCAATTCAACTAAAGGCTGATTTTTCCAACGTCAGATAATTTTATCGGTGGAACAGCCTCCGTGGCATAGCGGTAGCGAACGCGGCCACTGCGCAAGGAGGCGCGGGTTCGATCCCCGCCAAGTCCAAATATTTATTTATATGCATGAATATGAATATTTGCACTGGTCTGGTCGTGACTCGGAAAGCACGTTAAGCCGTTGGTCCCGGTTGCCATACGAACATCTAAAGGCAGTCGTTACGGGTTATTGGAGCCTTTAAAAGTGCAACAATTGGTCTAACTGCAATGCTTCGATATCGCCTTCGGGTGTTGGAGGTCAGACGGCAGTCGCTTCACGAAAAATGTCGAAGTTTAGCCAATAACAGCAGTTAGACTGGTAAGACGAACCCCAGATTCCAAAGCTGAAAAGCTTTGGATGCGACTGGGATTAACGCTGAGATGATGATGAGATAATTTTATCGGTGAAATAATGTTGATATTTTAATGGTTCTTCCACACAATAACTGTGACAAGGTTTTTTTCTAAGGATAAAAAGTAACTATAGATTAAAAATGTAGCCCTATACTTACATAAGTCTAAAAAACTTCATGATGATAACGAACACCTTTCTCTGCTCAGGTCTCCCGTAACACCAGTACCGCTAGTTCATTCTCTAAACCTGAACGGTGGCGGCGATGTGGCTATGCTGGAGTTAGCTGGCGACAACTTCACGCCTTCCCTTCAAGTCTGGTTCGGTGACGTGGAGGCAGAGACGATGTACCGGTGCGCTGAGTCTATGCTCTGCGTCGTGCCCGACATCTCACAATTTAGAGGACAGTGGCTTTGGGTGCGGCAGCCGACACAGGTAATTTGATTTTCTATCATAAAATAGTCACCCGCCGTTTTAAAGGATTTACAAAGCTTATTTGAACGAGATTAGCGATTCCAGTTATATCTTTGAGTACTTAGTATCCGAAGCTGACCTTTGTATAGCCGCCGCCCATTTTCTATTTCAAAGACAAATTATGTTTATAAGGAGCCTTGCTAAGAGTAATACCTCTTTATAACTTATAACATACTTCATAAAATTTTAAAGGAACTTATTATTTATTAATAACTAGCATTCCGCCCGCGGCTTCGCCCGCGTGGAGTTCGGTTATATCGCGCTTTTTAGATTTCCCTCGGGAACATCAAATTTTTCCGGGATAAAAGGTAGCCTATGTTCTTTTTCAGGGTCTAAAGATTGTCTGTGCCAAATTTCATCAAAATCGGTTGAGAGGTTTAGGCGGGAAAGCGTAACAGACAGACAGACAGACAGACAGACAGACAGACAGACAGACCGACAGACAGACAGACAGAGTTACTTTCGCATTTATAATATTAGTATGGATTTATACTAATATATAAAGCTGAAGAGTTTGTTTGTTTGAACGCGCTAATCTCAGGAACTACTGGTCCGATTTAAAAAAATTCTGTTTGCGTTGGATAGCCCATTAATCCAAGAAGGCTTTAGGCTATCTAACATCACGCTGCTCCCAATAGAAGCGGGGCATAACTAACTTCACGCGAACGAAGTCGCTGGCGGCCACTAGTAAAAAATATTATTCATATCATAAAAATCAGCTAACCATCTGCGAACCTCCTTTCAAACAATTGTGTATCTCTTTATTACATACAATTTAACAACACCCTATTCAAATAATCTCCTTTGTCAGGAAGTGACCATCGAGATTGCAGCGTTTAATAGTCGAACACTTTAAATAAATTATTTATAACATTATTATGATATGTCGCCAAAAGGACGCACCTGCAGCTAATAACTAGCGATTAGGAAACAATTGATATAATATACAAACAATAAAGTCATTACACTACTTATAATTGTCCTCGAAGACGATTGTTTTAAGTATACAGTCTAGCTAGAACAGATGTTACTCAGGTCATGCTATGAAACGGTATTTATTTTGTGAATTAGTACTTAATCTCAACCAGGAAATTCTAAAATAACCTTATCATTTAAACTGCTGGATTCGTGGATATAAAACATATTTACGCGATTTTACACACAGTATGAGTAAAATATTCACAGTTATTCTAGGTTCGTTACGATCAAAGGTATTCCTTCATATAACTGCACCCTTCGTTCAGATCGATTTAATAATAGACGGGTTTGAAGGAGACTTGAATAATTTATATCGGCCTGGAAATAGATACTTTAGCAATAAGCCAGCAACGTTGTCCTTTAATATGATAGTACTACGTCTCTTCATTTACTAGTTTGAAATAATCACCCGTTATAAAACTTCGATAATTTGTTCTTTGTTGCTGTAATTGAAAGGATGACTCATGGATTTGTGGATAAAATTAGACCAACCATGTCCTGGATTTTTTTCGAACAGCAAAAGAAAAGATAGAAAATATCTATGCTTATTTCCGGTAAACATGACTCAAAGATAGATTTAAAACAAAAAAAAAAAACAACGAAATTCGAGAAAATATACGTCACAGCAGCGACACATCAACTATTACTCAGCATGATGTTAAAATCTCATGTGAGATAGAGGAACGGCGTCGAGTCGATGATGACGCGGGACTTATCCTCGATGAAAATTTCCGAAGTTTGACTCCCAGACTGCCGCGGGCGAGGACTGCCATGAAGCGGCTCCTCGCCATTCAAGGTGGTCCAAACGCCTGCCGGAAATGGCACCGGTGTGGACGTGGTTCTTGAGCCGGCGACCAACCCGCCGCCTGATCGATTCCAGAGGGCCGTCTGCTTATTCGGGATATACCGCACGGTCTTCGCTACGTCTTAGTGAAGCCTCCTTACCGGATTGCCGTAATGCAATCTGGAATCCAAGTCCTGACCCACATATGGGGGTGGCGAGAGTAGACAAAACGCCGGAGCTTAACTCCACTGCCGCGAGAAGGCACGATACAACACGGCGGACAGAGGCCGGGATCTTATGGCGACATGGGGAATGCGATTATCGCAACTCAGTGCTGGACAAAATCGCAGTGTTGGTTATTTTTTGTTGTTCAATAAATTACCTCTTCCTTACAATTCGGCTGCAAAGAAAATGTTTGATATCGAGAAAAAGCAGCATCATTCAAATCAAACTATATATGTACAGACATACTAACAGCGATCTATTGCCCTAGGCTGGCTACTATATCGTTGAAAGGGAGTGAAGTTGATAGCATACGAACAATGCGTAGACATATGTAAGTATGACATCTGCCAATTGCGCTCTTGTGGTGAATTACGGCACACGCGCTCCCGCAGAAAGTAATCTATGTCCCAGCTATAAAAACTGTAGAGGCTGATATAAAATACTATGTATACGAATTTGTGTATCCTCTCGATTACTTCTTCTTACGTGCTTTTTATTAGCTTCACTTGTATGGCTTACTTGTTTGTTTGTTTGTTTGTCCGTCTCTAACTCTTTGGACTACGAGTGAGCGGCTCATTACTGTAAAATGTCCCACCGTTTTCAATACGTTCGTTCATTCGTTTTTTTTTTTTTTTTTTAAGAATATGGAACTAAAAAGTTGAAGATAAATATAGTTTAAAAAACTAAAAAAAACATGCTTTAGAAAATATCTAACGAAAAAGTTAAAAATAATTTTAATAAAAGCCTGAGGCGCTTAATATACAAAAATTAGGGCACAAAACGCCTCACGCTTGTTTTTTAAACTATATATTTATTTAAAACCTTAGCCCAATATAACCCCATAAAAAAACCATTAAAATGCTCTCGCCACGAGCTCCTGCTATTTTTCACATTCCAGTTACTACAACTACTTTCTTCAATTCAAGTGTTCTCCTCCACTTCAGGTACCGGTGTCGCTGGTTAGAAACGACGGCATAATATACGCGACGGGCCTCACGTTCACGTACACGCCGGAGCCGGGCCCGCGGCCCGGCTGTGCGCCGGTGGATGACGTCATGCGGCCCGACACGGCCACCAGCTGGCATCACGACGCTCACCCACACCGGCTACCAGACAACACTCTCCAATAGCCAATGGACTGCAGGCTGGAAGACGACAGCCTGCAGTTATAACTTACTATGTGGCAACTCAAAAACTGTGTTATTGTGACTCCAAAGAACGAAGCCGTCTCCTAAAACTACTCGTGACCTTTGACGAGAAATTTTTGGTGAGTGAATCAAAGACAAGTTGTAATTGTATTTCGATAGTGCCTAATATCTATTCATCATAGCATGATCTCTGGCGGAGTTTGTGCTACAGACTAAATGGACGAGTGGATAATATTTTTGAAAATGTATTTTAAGTTGATTAAATGAAAGGTATGCTGTTAGAAATGGCGTAAATATGTATTTGATTCGCGTACACGTCTTGCGACAGTGACACGACCGGTAGGGTAATTGCGTAACACAACATCAGTAGTAATTGGTTTCATGTTGACAGTTCAACAGTATTCATTGCGCAAGCAATGAAATAGCAATAAGCTTCAAAATGATTCCAACTGATAGTAAAGGCGTGTTACGCAATTAGGGTGCTGCTTATTAAGGCGGTATCTATAGGAGATGAAATGTATAATAGAAAATGTGTAGCTTATTAGCTTGTGCAATATTAAACCATTTACTTTTGTGACTGATTTCTTATTGAGCACATCAGACATTTGTATCAAATCTCTCTTGTGAGATGTAGCCCTAATCAAAGCTGATGTAATAATTGAGATCATGTTAGGTTCTATAGATTATAGAAAGCTTTATTAAAGAAAGTGCCACTTCGCGAATCGGTCGCTTTGCTTGGGAACTCAAACCGCAGGCGCAGGGTTCAGGCCTAAATATATCTTAAAGTACCTATACGTACGTCTACGAGATTATGACACCAAAACTATGATTAAGGTTTAAATTCAGCAATAAAATCAAGTTGTGACAACAGCAAAATTATGGAAAAGGAATTTGTGATAAATACTAAGATATGGCTCTACTTGCAAGTTTGATGAAGATGTCGTTAAATGCAGCTAGAATAATGAAATTAATTTGACTTTTAGTAATAATTGAAACTTTAATTAGTAGATCGAACAACTAGTAGAGCTATATCTTTGAAACGAATTCAACCTATAAATTACTGCTCATTTCTTAAACAACCTTTACGAATAAATGGTCTATTCGAAAGGGAATCTTGAAGTATCACAGTAGGCCTAGTATGAGTTTCCATTACGAGACTCAATCGTCGATATCGAGCGCGTTTGTCTCATCGATTGACCCTCTTCAAAGTTGTAAGAACTCTTAACCAATGAGAGCGCCAAACGCGCTCGATGTCGACGATCGAGTCTCGTAATGAAAACTCATACTAGGTCCACTGATCGTGTTTTTACACTACAATATTTCATTATTTTAAGACCATTAGGTAATTCCTAGTCTGTATTTACGTTTCCACACATTTCCTTAAGCAATTATTCGTCTTTAAAAACGCTTATAAATGCACATACATACGTTTAAAGTTTGTGCAGTAATTTCTAAATAAAATATAGCTTTTCAAAGATTTGTTTGAACACATATATGTATACAGGGGGTAGTTCCTAACTCCGGCATTTACTATACACCAATTAAAATAGTTCGTTCATTGACATCGTCATAAAAAGAGATCTCTCTGCTCTTAGATTTGTTTCTTTGGGGCCAAATAGTTGTAATATCCATGACAAGTCATTGCGTTTATACGATAATACTATTCTAATTAAAGTTAAGTTTAATACGTTTGGGTAAAGGAAAATCTCTACCACGGTTGATTTTAAGAGTGATTTTAATGTAATTGGTTTGTATAAATTAAGTAGATATTCTAGACGATTAGTTTTTACAATCGAGTTAGAGAAGAGCCAAAAAAGTCCTTTTTATCTCAGAATACTTGATATAGTATTTTTCTCTTATACATTATTTTAGTGTTTTATTTACCTTTTACTTTATTTGCTTTTATGACTGCAAGTCAATCAGTCTCAATGTGTCTGCACAATATTTATCTAATACACACTTTGGTGACGATAAACCCAATTAGCGATACGTAGCGCTGTCACTGTGCGTATGTATATTTACGGAGATTTTAAACGAACAATACATGTAGTTTAGTAGCTAGAGTTAGTCCATAGAACTGTTTGAGCTCTGCACATCGAACGCGCTGCAATGCATGCGAACATACGACTTTGTACGCAGAGGTGTGAAAAATAGTTTAGTTAAAGTATTTAAATACAAAATGCAAATGCTTAGTTGTTAGCACTATTTCAAATAGAAATACAAAATAGTTTTAAATAAAAATATTTAAATACAAAATGCAAAATACGTTTTTCAAAATAGGTTTTGAAAATAAAATACTTTGTTAATCATAAGCACTTATTTTTATTTAACTGGCTTTAAAACTAATGTTTTTTGAAAGAGTTCGTCTTTCATGTTCCGCCTATGGGGTCTCATAATCATTCTACCGGGCAGAATTCGGTAAACAGTTTTTTACATAAAGTCTCTCAAGACGCCTATTAAGACTTTCTTTAATCACATCTATCAATACACCACAATACGTAAGGATATCCATTTTCAAACTGCTTAGAATTCTTTGCATTCTCATCAGTTCTGGTATAAGACATCCATAATAAGTCCATAATCTTTGGCCCCTTCTAAACTTCTGATGCCATCAGCAATAGGCTTTTTATAGCTTACATATTCAAGAAAAAAATTCATTTCAATTTCTTCAAAAATGGCCAATCCTAGTTTCTTTAGTTTCATTTATTAGAGTACCCTTATTGCCAATAGATCTTGAATGCAATTATAGTATGAATTCCATCTTGTTGGACATGATGGAGAAGTACGGGATTTTCCAGTTAATTCTGCATATATCACAGGCTTTAGGAGACCTCGAACATAGATAGGGCCGCAATGTTGGCATTACTGTTCTAGTTAACTATGACAAGATTATGATCACGATCAGTGCATTCAATATGTAAGGTAAAATCTTGGATTTAAGAATGAAAAATAGGAAAAATGAATTAAAAATGTAACAACACTATTTTGTATTTTATAAATAGGTACTAAATATTTATATAAAGTATTTCAATTAAAATACAAAATACATTTAGAAAAAAGTATTTCAAATAAAAATAGGTATTTTGCATTTTGTATTTTCATTTCAAATATATTATGTATTTCAAATAATTCACATCTCTGTTTGTACCCAGACGTTAGATTTTATTATGTTTTAAAAAACGCGTTCCACACAATATTTTGCGTGCATCGCGTTCGATGTGCACACCTCCTAATGATTAAATGATAAAAACTGAAATTATAAATTTTAAAATTCTATTTATTTTATGCCAATATAATTTCTTTTGAAACTGTATTGTTTTGAAAACGGATTTGATGTGTATTTTTAATAAAACGTGTGATTTCGAACATTCCATGTGGAAAGTGTAATGAGAAGTACAAAAAATATCAATATTTTTGTAGCAAAACGTTGAATTACTATATAATCTTATGGAATTGGTAAAGTTACAGTATTACAAGGAAATTAGTATTAAACGCGACGAATAGACAGTAAAAATGTCGTCAATTTTGTAAAACTATAAGTAAAAGATGTTTTGTCATTTAAAAAAACTGTTTACTCCTTTTTATCATTTTACATTTGGTATTTCTATATTTGGAAATGGTCATATTTAGGTGGTGACTGCTCGGGAATGATATTCTGAACACAGTGTAAAACGCGTCAATTGTATTCGGAGCAGTGATTCTAAAATATGAGTAAATATTTTTTAATAAAATCGAATTTAAATAACAACTTGTTTTTATTGAAACTACACCCTTCCTGATTAAGATTCACACCCAACAATTACATTTCTCACAGTCGAATTGTTTTGCGCAAAGCGGATCTCATTGGATTAATTCTCATTGTTTTAATTAAAAAGTAAGGGGTCAAGTGTAATTATCTACTTATGAATCAGTGTTAATCGAGGAATCAGTGCCTCGACCCATGTCTGTGGGAACGTCTTCAAAAACTCTTCACATGATAATAACAAGTGTCTTCCCCTACATACCGTTCCGCAACGCTGGTTATGACCTCAGATAATTATCACAAGTTTATATCCATTCCGCCATTGTTTGCTGCCGAGATTCAGAGTAATAAACTCACTAATATTTATGACATATGTTCAAGTCGGTAAGTTCGATTGTCATCGCATAAATTGAAACGTAATTGAGTCAATTGATCTTCGATTTGTAGGGCCTGACTGACTAAGAAGCGGCCGCGTCGTCAAGTTCTATTCACGTCATGGAACTAGGCGGATAAATATCAAGATTATTATAAAATATATAGGTACTGATGGGTCTAAGAGCGCTAATGGTAATGGAGCTGCTTTCTATGACCCTGTGAATTTGGGGAATACAAATACTAGTTATAAAAAAATAACTATGCATCACCGATTGAGATGGTGTTGGTGAGAATTGACTTCCCAGTATTCGCAATTACATTCATGTAATGAATGACGTTGGCTACACGTAACAGAAGATCGTTTACGTAATTGTCCTGTCGCAGCCCACTCGGAAAATCATGAAAAATGTGATGACATAATTAATAAGCCTGATGATGAATACTACATATTAGGTACAATAATCACTGGGCTTACCCATGTTCTGTTAGTTTCCGCGTCTTAATTGCTTATGGTCACTCTTATCACCAGCAAATCATCATAATCATATCTTGAATTATTGCAAGATCTTAGTAATTCAATGAAGCATCATTTTGTTTCATATTAATTTGTTTGTTTTTAGTTAGTAGATACTTAGCTAACAACTATTAACAACAGTTAAAATTCATATAAGGTACAAAAATACTAATAATAGGTATACTTGTTGGGAATGTTGAGTCCAAACTTCAAAAAACCAAATCAATTATACTGTGTTTCTGTAAATCGTCTATTAGTTATTTCGTCACGCATGGGAAAGCAAATATCTCCAGTTTACGCGTGCAAACTATAAAATTTCTTCGGCCCGTAGGCACAGCCAGTGTGTCGCTCGCGTGACTGCAGACATTATTTCCCAATCAATGACGTGCATAAGAAATTATGACGTTATACAGCACATGCACGTAACCATTCATTCATGCTTGCAAAAAATGTCATTGTTTTGAAAGAAATCAGGGCTTAGAACATCCTGATAGCTAATCAGGGGAAATTACACAATAGGTTTTCCCTTATCAACATCCTTTTTGGACAAACGTCGTACCGGAACATCGGTTGGTCATTTACCTGCACCAATTAACCCTATAACGATTATATCTATGCGGGACTGTGAGAAATCAGTGTGCACACAATTGAATCATTGTCTGCGTTTTTACATTCTACCAGGTTGATCTATGGTGCCAAGATATGCAGAGTGTGGGAAATGTTGAGCGGCATCGGTGCTCCAATGTTTTCCAACATGTCATCTCCGTTCGTGGGAACTGTAGTCAGGAAACACACGAATTTTACAGAGTAGCAATTATAATTACATTTTTTAATTGTTTAGAATATATTAAATGTGCTTTAGAGGACGTCTTCTGGCAATTATCTTTTAAAATAGGTATGACAAAAACAAGATTGTTATCGTTAATATTTTCGTGAACTTTGATGGCGCAGTTTAATATTTCGGGTAACCATTAGCGTGGTGTTCTTGTAGTCATTTTCCATTATTTGTGTGTTTTAGCTGCGTTGACCATTCAGAGATGTGGGTGGAGCATTTACTTGTACGAAAACGCCCATTGCTTTGCACACAAAAACTGACATGACCATGACGTCTATACTTGGTCGTTCGTATTGAAGCTGTTCCAAATAAAGTTCAAGCTGATTATTTGGCTGAATATCACTATTTAGTATTATATTTATCTATTGTTATCTTACTGCTTTTACCTATTTCTCTAGTGGAAAAAAATCGGTTCCCTTGCATAACTTTCCTACCTCTGAAAATTTGAACCATCCAGTTCAAATTTTCAGAGGTAGGAAAGTTCCTGTTAAAAAGTACCGCAGTACCTGCAACATGTTGATTAGGTAAATGTTCAAAGATCATTTCCTACCGTTTAAGTGGGTTATTCGGAAGACCTCTAATTAGGTAGGTACCTATTGCAATTATCTACCTAATACCTGTGCCGATTTGTAAAATCTACCGTAAAAACAGGTGAAGTTAGTCAATAGTGTTTCAATCCGACATGTACTGACATACATGTAGGTATGGAAGACAATGTGATCCCCAGACAACGAAATAATAAAAACTTAAAAATCTGTTAATTTATGATTTTAAATATTTGTTACACGACATGTTTGTAGACATGTAGTGTGTACATTGTAAGTAGTCATCTATTTTTCTTATAACTTAATTTAACTAAGTAGATACAGGAATATAACAGAAATTTGTACCTAAATAGATTTTTGTGTATTTTTATGATCATTAACAATAATCCAAATGTCTACCTAATATTCAAAACTAAAGGAAAAAAAAATGAAATTGAACAGAAATTGTTCTACTAAGATTCGCGTCGCGTATGTCTTTCCGTTCTCTTAATTAAATCATACCATTACAAAACAAGTTCTACCTTTAGTTCGAGCATAAACCATCAAATGGTTTTTTTTTTATTATTATTTTCTTTTTTTGAACCTTACTCTTGAAAGATGTATCTATAGTTATAAAGCAGCGGTGGCTTAATGGTATCGGCCGCGACTTACAAGATGTAGGTCGTAGGTTCGAACCCCGCCAGGAGCTTTACTTTGTGTAGATTATTTCACCACCACAGCTCTCAAAACGGTGAAGTAAAACATCGTGAGGAAACTGGCTTGTTATAAAAGTAAAACTTCAAAGACATGTGACATCTACCAACCCACACCGGCCCGCGTGTGTAGATTATGGCCCACTTTCTCTCTCACCGAGAAGAGGCCTAGGTATCCCAGGAATGGGAACATTATGGGCTAATTATGTATACCTACTTATAAATACGAAATTGACAACTGAAACTTGGGTTTTCCCACAAAGCTTAAGTTCTATAAACCATATATGTACGTGGGACACACAGAAAGTTTTGCAATAATAAAAAAAAATGTTCTATAGGTCCATATATTTTTATTACATCTTTTCAAAGTACTCTCCACCAGCCTCTATACAAAGTTTCATGCGTCTGAACCAGTTTTCGAAACACTTTTTCCAGTCCGCCGCAGACACACCTCGTTTACAGCCTGCTCGAACTCTGACAGCGCATCATCCGGCGACGAAAATTGTATCCCTTTGAGCGGATCTTTTATTTTTGGTAATAAGAAGAAGTCGCACGGTGCTAGGTCAGGGCTTTAAGGAGGGTGACCCAGGAGTTTGACCGGTGTACTATTCAGGAAGTCCCTCGTTATGATTGCGATGTGGGCGGGCGCATTGTCGTGGTGAAGCAGTAACCCGGGGAGCCCTGTTCTTGGTCGCTTATTGTTCACAACAGAGAAAACTTTTGTCAAGCATTGGGTAGCCATTCGTCGTTAATGCTTCTTTGGTTTCGTAAAGGAATTGACACCAAGTAGCCAGTCAAACTGAAAAAGGTCGTGATCAAAATCATATCGCACCCCTAGATGAAAACTCCGGCAATTCAAAAAAACATTTTTTTCAGAAATGACTTAAAACTGTTTTCGGAGTATTTACTAAAGATATCGAGTATACTAATAATTATTGTGATAGGTAAAGTTCTACAACCTTTTTAATTATCTACATTTTAATGCTATTATCACAAAAGTTAAAAAAAACTCATTTTTTAGTTAGTTGTGTTTTCTTTAGGTAATTAGAAATTTTGTTATGTCATATTTAGAATTGATTTACTTTATCTGAAATTAAAATGAGTTATATTACTTTACACCTTAAAATTATGCGACCTACAGGTGGCGTTAAAAACTCACTAAGTTGAAAACTAGCTTTATAATATTAGGTAAAACAGATTGAAAATGAAAACAAAACCATTTTGTAATTAAATGAAAGCAGTTGTTTATTTTACATAACAACAACAATAAAAGAAAAATAAAAGGTCACTATTTTAGTTCACTATGTCCAACTAAATAGTACTTACTAGGTAATTATTGTATTTTTTGTAATACCAGTTGCTATTAGAAGTCTTTTCTACGTAACAAGAATTAATTTTTGCTATGTAATTAACAACAATATTAAGGAGTATTAATAGAACTTAAATAATCAAAATCAACATAAAAAAAAATTTCATAGCAAAAAAAGTTACCTAACTCTATATTAAATTTGTACTCAGCACATAAGCTCTGAAACTCAACATCTTTATCTTTTACACTTTATAATTCTAAGCCAGTCTCATTTTTTAAGCTAACACTTACAGAATACCTTACTTACTTACTTTCAAATGATAGTTAAAATCATTTAAGTATAAATAATAAGTAAGTACTTTCTTACTACTAATAGAGATACGTTTGTTAATGTGTTAATGGCACTTTGTTCTTAAACTAGAATCATTAAAAAAATGCCCTTAGTTTCAAATCACAGTTAAAATCATTTATCAATAATAAGTACTTTCTAACTACTAATAGCGTTTATTAATGTCACTTTGTGCTTATTAACTGTATACCAGAGGAATGAGTTGCTAGCTGATCAGAAATCTGATTTTTTGCATTGACGAAATTCACCATAAGTTGCCCCCGGCCTTTCATTTCCCTAAAATAAAAACAACACACATTTACATTTAAAAAATCAAGTAAACTCAAGCAAGTAAAAAATCCAAATTATCAACCTGTAATAGATGCCAAAATTAAAAGCGAATAAAAAATCTACTTAAGAATTGAGATTATAAAATAATATTTGATTCACAAGTTGTTTTTTTCATTAAACAGGCGAAAAAAACTAATTTAAAGATTCATTCAAGTAAACCATTGTAAGTCAGAATTCATATTTTCTGTCATGTAAACTAGATTATGTAAATCAAAATATAATTGAAAGAAACGTAACAAAATATCCACAAAACCCCTGCAAATCAAAATGTACAGTTTTATTTTTCAATAAAATTTCAGCAAAACTCAATCAACTCGAAATACAATATAAAACTTACCTTATTAATTTCACAAAAACTCCTGCAACTCAAAATATGCCACTTTGCAAATGTCTTTCTCTCATGACAGCCGGGAGGCAACTAAAAATGGCGGAGTATGATTCACGCCATCCTGGCTAACGTCATTCAACTAAAGCATAGTTTCGCGCCATTTTTTGACAACGGTCGAAGTTAGCGTTACCGGAGTTTTAGCTCCGTGTAGGTATTCATGGCGGGATTTTGAAAACGCCACTAACTCAACGTAAGTATTTTTTGAGTTAGTGATGTTTTCATCTAAGGGTGCGATATCCCCGCTTCTAGATCGCTTCACTTTGGTAGGCGTTGATTCGTTTTGCAACACCCAAACCGTCGACTGGCGCTTCATTTCTGGATCGTATTGATAAATACAAAATTACTGTAACTGAAGAATTTATTACTGTAACGATGTCATAAACACGCCAAGACAAACCTGCTTCAAATTTGTCTATTATATCATGGCACCATTCCATCCGTGCCTGCATCGGTGAGATTGTGCGGTACCCAGCGTAAAATTATCCTCCGCAACCGATATCCCCGCTTCTAGATCGCTTCACTTTGGTAGGCGTTGATTCGTTTTGCAACACCCAAACCGTCGACTGGCGCTTCATTTCTGGATCGTATTGATAAATACAAAATTACTGTAACTGAAGAATTTATTACTGTAACGATGTCATAAACACGCCAAGACAAACCTGCTTCAAATTTGTCTATTATATCATGGCACCATTCCATCCGTGCCTGCATCGGTGAGATTGTGCGGTACCCAGCGTAAAATTATCCTCCGCAACCGAACGCAATGCACGTGTAGAATCTCGTGAAGGCTTCCTTATCTAATCTGGAATTTATGCTAAATTTCTTGGTATGTAATTCGTCTATTGCCTTGGGCAAACTTTTCACTGCTACCACGTTTTCTTCTGTAACAGCCGTCTAAGGGCGACCACTTCTTTCTTCATCCCCCAAAGTTAGTCGACCGCGCTTAAATTCACTACACCACCGATACACGATTTCCTTAGAAGGGCCTTCATCCATGAAAGCCATTTGAAGTCTATCGTACGATTCGTCTGGTTTCAGCCGACATTTGAAATCGTAAAAAATCAATGCGCGAAAATGGTCTCGACGCAAATCCATTTTTCAAAGAGACACGATAATTTTAATTAGCTCTCAAAAATGTGGAGAGAATTTTTGAATTTGGAACGTACCTATTATTAGTAATTTATAAATAATCATATTTTTAAATAAATTATAACTGGCCAGTTTCTCATACATAAAAACTTTCTGTCGCAATACTTACTTTCTTTTTGACCTGTTATAGGTAGGCATATAGTTCGCAATGAAAAAATACCCTGACGGTTTAAGCCGTTGTTTAAACGTTTTGTTACTTTTGTTTTGTAAAATGGCTAACAGACTGAATATAGGTAGGATACAAAGTAGAGGGTAGTTGGCTGAAAAGTTGGTTGTCATAGTATGGGCAGGTGATGCGGGGAAAGGAGGAAAATTTCGTGAGAAATGTTTTGAACTTCCCCTACTTTTATAGCCACCCACGGTTAACCACGGAAAAACGCATGAATACTCTGCTGATATGTCTATAAAGGAGATGACTATTACTAGAGAAACATGGATGGAAAAGACAGGTTTCCTCAAATCTGATGAGGGCAGAAAAATGAAGAGGATGATGACGAATTATTTCCGTTTCTTCGACATCCGTGTACCCTTCCAGCGATGAAGTAATTCTAAAGTCAAAAGATTAGAATCCTGAGCCATGATTAAGGCAGTTTCCTCTAGATTGAATGAGAGATCATCTCATCCGCGGCTGCAATTATGTTCTATGTGACGCAAACATGATGCATGGCTTACGGAAGCGACTTCTTTATATTTACAACATTGTAAAACCCTCGAGTACATAAATATACCTGTCTTATTTCCATTGTGTATTCTCATTTTGTTTTTTGTTTTTGACTAATCGACTAGGCATAAACATAGTCAAAAGTAAGTTTGCAGCTTACTTCGAAAACGCAGCTTTCTTTAGGCTCAAATTTTAACTTTTCTTTATGTTAGCCTACATCATAGTGGTTGTGTGTTGGTTGGGAAATAATAGTTCCTTTAATTGGTGTTTTGTCCTACGCCACTTTAATCTCAAATATCTCCTCTTTGGTAAGGAATTCCAATTTCAAATTTATTTAGTTTTGTTGTTTCCCGCCCGAAAGTTTTTTTTTACTAAAGGGATCAGTGAACTATCTATAAGAATTAAGATGGCAATTAAGTGTATAGATACCAAAGTTACAGACGAAAGAACATCAAGCTACTACAACAATCTGTTAGATTTCTTTATTAGACTTTCAACTTTATCTCTAAAGTATTAAGGATGATTAGGAATATTTAAGTAACAGTTTCGGGTAACACAATCTACAATCGCATTGGACTACCCCTTAAAACTATTGGCCAACCTGGCTTCGTCCTTAGTTTGGTTCCTGGCATCTGGTGGTCGGCAGAGAAGAATTCTGCAAGCTCAAGTTAATTGAAGGAAGATCCTCTGACATCTTCGTTCACCACCAGTCACTACTTTTTATCTTACTTCACTATAAGAGCAGTAACTCCTGTTGTTTTTTTTTTTTTTGTCGGCCGTTGTGACGAATCTCAGCGAAAAAGGAGTTACTTATAATGATCAATCTCTAAATCCAGTGGGACATCAATTCGGCACGACTGAAGAGATATTAGGTGCAGGGCGAACGCCTTAACGTGATTTCCGAAGCACGATGGTATCATAACTCCTACTTCCGAATTCCGGGACGTTAATAAAATAGCAAATCGAAAACTTAATCCATGAGACCTAATAATCGAGACTGTAAAAATCTGGCAGTATGTTATAATAATTGATCGTCTTTGCTTTGTGGCTATTCATTGCTCTTCTCAGTTACTGAAAGCCCTGCATCAGAATACACAAATCCAGGGTTGCCAACTTAACTAAATGTTGTCTTTTTTTTTCTTCAGAAAATTCCCTACAATTTTCCGAAGTGGAACATTTGCTTTGTATGTGCCTATTAACAGAGCATTTTTGCACAATATAGATAATTCATGTTGTAATTTGAGCTATTTCATTAACTACCCTATTAAATTGTCTTACGTAGAGGTAGTTTCTTTGATGGCAGATTGATTGCCGGTAGGTATGCGTCTATTGTTCTGATCATTAAAGAAAGGTAATACCTAGAGTTGTAACGCTAATGTTGGTAGTTATAAATCTTTGTAAAGCAAATAGGTACTAATAATACCTACTTCTAGAATCTGAGAAAGCAAATGTTTTATTTGCGGCAAACATGACTCAAAAAATAGGTTTGGGGAAAATATGCGTCAGGTCGTCCCTATGCGAGACAGAGCCCCAGAGATGGTTTTCAGCGAAGGCTGGAACTGAGGTGATGACGTCAAGCGGCGATTGCACCGGTACATTGATTGATACGAAAAGATAGTCTTTTCTTCATCTCAGCGTTAATCCCAGTCGTATCCGAAACTTTTTCAGCTTTGGAGTCTGGGGTCCGCTTTAACAGTCTAACTGCTGAATTTGGCTAAACTTCGATATTGTCCGTGAAGCGACTGCCGACACAACCCGAAGGCGACATCGAAGCATTGCAGTTAGACTAATTGTTGGGCTTTTGAGGGCTACAACAACCCGTAACGACTGCCATTAGATGTTCGTATGGCAACCGGGGCTAATGGCTTAAAAGTGGACTCTAGTGCCGAGGAATTTGAGAAAGAGGTATCTGAAGAAACTATTGCCGTCGCGCCGCTTTCAACCTTTTCCCGTAAAGTGCGAAAGGGACAGTTGCGACTTAGGCTGATTTTACCTACAAAAACGTTGACCAAAAGATGTTTCGTATTCCGCTGTTTTCTTGTTCAAAACACGACAGATCTCAATTATTTTTATGTCAAAATTTAGAGGATAAGTATACCTATGCCTCTATTATTTTCTTTTTTGTGAAAAACTTATCACATTTGTGTAATAGTCGTCTAAACATCGCGGTAAAAATGGGTTATTTTTCGGGATTTTGAAACATCATATTTCTTTTATTAATTAAGTTTTCGAAAAAATCCAATAATAAGGGCACGTATAATCAAGGTGTGAAATTGAAGAAAAAAAAAAACATTGCTCTAAAAGCATTATCCACAAAGAAACCAGCGGAATGCATTTGTATGGAGAAAACGCCACTAGAGTCCACTCTTAACATGCTTTCCGAGGCACGACCAGACCAGTGCAAATATTCATATTCACTCACACAAATATTTGCACTGCGCGGGGATCGAATCCGCGCCTCCTTGCGCAGCGGCTGCGTTCGCTATTACTACGCCACGGAGGCTGTCGAAGTCGCTGTGAGGCTGATACGAAAGGATAGTAACTTACACAATTAGAAGTAAATAAAATGGTGCCTGGTCCTTCTCTGTATGAGAGGAGACCTATGCCCAGCAGTGGGACGATAAAAAGGTTGATGATGATGACGATGATGAAAATGGTGCCGATTCCCTTGATGACAAATTAAAGTAAATTTAAGTTGAGTGCAACTTTTTTTTCCATTTCATTAAGCACGGAAGATAAAATGTTAGGGTCCGTATTACAGAACGTCACTCAAAACTCAAGCTCTACTTAAGTCTCGTTTCAAGTCATTTGATTGGTTGAAACTAGTTTTAAGTCATGCTTAAACAGAGATCAATGCTTGAGTTTTCTTCTGCAATACGGACCTTAGTGACATCATCATCATCAGCCGCTACTCGTCCACTGCTGGGCATAGGCCTCTTCCATGGCACGCCAACAAGCTCGATTCTGAGCAGTTCTCTACCAGCCACTACCAGCCACCTTTTTGATGTCGTCGCTCCATCTCGCCCAAGGGCGCCCTACGCTACGTTTCCCGAGACACGGTCTCCACTCGAGGACCGGCGCTCAGCGAGCTATGGAGCGGGCTATGTAGGGCGTCTCTCTGAAGGACCGCATCAGAAATGAGGTGATCCGACAGAGGCCCAGAGTCATCGATATAGCTGAGAGGATTAGAAAGCTGAAGTGGCAATGGGCTGATCACATATGCCGCAGGGCCGACAACCGTTGGATTAAACGGACCTTAGTATAGTCCAGTCAAATTAAGATACCGAGATTAAAAATATGGCGATACAAATATTTACGTCCAGACATCTAGGTACTGACTAATTTAACAGGACTAAACTAATATTTATCTTCTGTCCTTTTCTAAATGAAATTGAAAGAAAAAGATGCACTGAACTTAATTAACGTAGTACGGACAACAGCAGGTCAAGCTACTCCAAACTGTCAGATATTCCCAATCAACCTTAGCCTTAAAGTTTTAGAGATAAAGTTGAAAATCTGACAGATTGTAGTAGCTTGATGTGTTGTCGTCTGTACATACCTATGGTAAAATGAGCAAGGAATTGATTCAGGCATTAAGGTTTTGGAAAATTTTGAGATTGGATTTTAGGTCGACACTGTAAAATATTAGGATTACCTACAACCATTACCCAGCTACCCATGGTAAAATTAAAGTTTTCCTAGAAATGATGACTCGATATTGCGACAATTTAACTCATTATGTGAAACAAAACACCAAATTGTGTATTACAAAATACAGCATTTATAAATCTCTAGAAACGTACATAACAAGTAATCAAACAATACTTAGTCACCGGTCGAGTTGTTTGACATTTCACGTAGGTACTACCTACCTACTGGCGGGTCACCAAAATTGCACACTTTAGGATGAGAAATCAGACACGAAATTGCTCTAAACACTCATATTCTTGATGTTAGATAAATGACTTCCTGCTGGTGCTACAATAGAGGCATCATTATTCCTCGGGCCCCGTGAATAGGCCGCGCTGCCGTGGGAGAGTCTCACGACTTTATTACGGATATATATTTTTTGTTTGTTCTAATTAACAGTTTTTCTAATAGTCTGCTTTTACTTTAATTGTTCTTGTTCATTCAGAACCGTATTTTAACTGTTTTTACTTAAAGTAACGCTAAATATTACCTACAAATTACATTGAACCAACTTTTTTGAACTACAGTGTAAGTGCCTAATTGGGCGATTATCAAAATTGTTTGTGACATGATTGGACAGTTTGCTGAATTGTCTTCTACATTTTAAACGCATGATGAAGAAAAAGATTAAAGATAGCCATTCATTTTTTAGAAACGCGGTTCGATAATGGCTCGTCGTTCGTTCGCGGAAAATGGCTTTCGATTCCCCAGCTATATGTAAATTGAAATTATAATTCTGTCATTAGCATAGGGAAGGTTTCTATCGATTACCTACCTACGTCATAGGCTAGGTATATATAGTTTCAATATGTACCTATACAAGTTTGTACTTATTAAGTAAAATTCAGATTTCTTTTTTTTTTGTGTGGTACCTATGTAATGTTTAGTTTTTTATTCAGTTTAATTTTCCTTGTCGTAAGACTACAAAAACCATTTTTTCTAATAGTACCTTTTTAAGCGGGAAGTGCTAAGTAGCCCTCGAAATTCAAAAAGATTATGAATTAGAAGGGTTCAATAAATGATTTTTATTCCGATTCTGTAATAATGATATTACAAAATCAGAATAAAAATCGTTATTTCAAACAACTATAAAGTTGTTGATGATGACCTGGTGAAAGTCGCGGGAAGCCGATGGATGCGGGCAGCATAACACCGGTCATCGTGGAAAGCCTTAGGAGGCCTGTGACCAGCAGTGAACCTCTAAAGGCTGAAGAAGAAGGTGATGAAGTTGTTACGATCGCAAATCCTAAATTTGATGTCTGGTGAAGCCGTACGGGTCTACAGTAATTGTGTTGCGGTGTGTGCCGGGTACGATGCGCCAAATGTTGTTCTGTCGGGAGTTTGGTCGTGGAGAGTCTCTAGATCAATCTCCCTCTGGCGCAACATCGTTGGTCGTGTTGGTCTTGGGTTTAACATTGCATCACCTTTTTTTTTTTTTTTTACGCTGTGGTAATGCATTTACGCACCATACCCCGAAGGGCGTGTGTGGGACTCGCCCAGCCGAAGCCGGGAATACCCACTAAACCCACAGCGGCACAACGACATCGCCTGAGTGGCGGGGTCATGGGAAAATGGCACAGCCTAACTACCAATCCCCCGCCGGCGATTCCCGCCTAGGGCGGGCCCACAGTGGTCCCTCCACTCCACAGGGAGGGGCCGGGCTGGGTACGTCTTTTTGTGCGAGAAGACGCAGCAGCCAAGGGTTTTTTAGCGAGGTGTCCTTCCTCTTAGCCCCACTCGTTTGCCCGGAGGCAAACGGGGCCCCCAGCTCCTCTCAATGAGGAGACCGGGTTGCCCGACGGTGACCCGGAGTTCGGGTCACGTCAGCCACCTCGAGTGGTGGCCGACCCGCCGCACGTGTGACCGCCGAAGCGGTCCCCGCATCTGGTTTTGGTCCGCGCCGGTAAACCGGTAACCCCCATATCTGGGGGCCGTTCCCCTATCCGCCACCTGGGGACGCGTCCGATGGCAGGCCAGAAACTGCGCACGGAAACATTGCATCACCTGGCTCAACTGCCGTCATCCTTCCTATTCCTAAGTTGTTTAAGTGAATAGGAAGCCTAAACCTAATAAACTAGTGCGCTTTACCATCAACGATTGCGTCACTGCTTACCATCAGGCGGGATTGCAGTGAAGCACTAGTTTATAATTATTAAAAAGAAAAAAATATATCAATACTCCACATGACACTGACCTGCATATTGCAAAAAAAAAAACGGGCTACTGCCATTTTGTTGACATTTGGGAGCTTTAAGAGACATATTATATCTATTAGCCATCACTGGCCATGCATTGACTTGTTATTACGATTTCTGTGATGTAGACAAACGCATGAGTGTTCTCAAAAGAGAAAGCTGTAGTAGTGCAGTTGTCAATTGAATCATATGAGTTTGACTGGCTTCCTTCTAGCTATATAATACAGCTATTTACACTAAACTTGATTAGGTACCTAATTGAACACATTGCCACCAGCACCCTCAATGGATAACACACTATTAGGTACTATCAACTGGAATCATTTGAAGCATATTGGAATTCATTCTTCGATATGTTCGGGAATGTATGTCGTCAACAACGTAAATAATGTACTTAACGTATTTTGTTGAATTTTGTATAACTACCCTGCAAATATTTTGGAACAATATAGCGTTGAAGCCCACTGTAGTCTTCTTACGAGATTTTATATTAACGGATAGGTAAGTACCTATGAATACCGCATCTCGTCTCATGTATGAAAACATACAGATTTTGCTAGGATGATACATATTCCAAACCTCCCAAAAGTACGAAGATAAGGGATTACCCAAAAGACATCTGGGCCTGTAGCCAAAGTAACATCGCTTCGTAGCGAAGCGAAATCGAATACCAAACCAACCAATAACGAAAACGATTGACCACGTGACGCAATAAATCATGTCACGTCAATATATCAATATTGCCTTTTACAGCATGTAATTTAATAAATATTTTCGAAGATATTACAGAGACATAGAGGCTGCGGCGCACAGGGGCAACGCGAGCCCGTAACTGTCTCTATGTATGTTTAGATCCATAAAACTAAGTAACGGGATGCGCTTTTCTTTAATAGATAGAGTGATTCAAGATAAAGTTATATATACCTAATATAATACATTTATTCGAGCGAAGCCGGGTCGGGTCGCTAGTATACAATATAAATAAAGTTCATGTTTTATTTTGTAGCTACCTCTTACTGTTATTAGATTTTTACTAAAAAAATTTTTTGAAAGTTAATTATATGTCCCTATTTTCTTATGAACTGTGTACACCCTACTAGAAAGGGACACAGGGGTACTTCGTGCGTTTTTCTTTCTAGGAACGCCTTTGCCGGCTCGTCAGCTTTCTAGGTATTTAAACATATTCTTTGATCTAAACTAACATATTATGTTCTGTCCCTTTCTAAATGAAATATAAAGAAAAAATGCACTGAGATTAAATTTAGTTTAGGTCCGTATTACAGAACGTCACTCAAAACTCAAGCTCTACTTATGTCTCGTTTCAAGCCATTTGATTGGTTGAAACTAGTTCTAAGTAATACTTAAGCAGAGATCAATGCTTGAGTTTCCTTCTGGAATACGCACCTTAGTTTGTGAACAAGAGACAGCGCCACTGATTGCCCGCGTTAACATTCAGATTTAAGTTTACAATGTACAGTAGGAAATGAGGGGGAAACAAAAGTTAAAAATAACAAATTTTTATCGTTTTATGAATAGTTGCAAAGTGTGTGAGAATGTGTAGGTATATGATGTATTTGTGTGTGTTGAGATTGTGAATGAGAGTAGTGAGTGTTAGGTGCTGTTTATTTAAAGCAAGAGCAAACTTAAGCTGTATGTATATGTGTTAAGCACTGGCCCCGATTCTCTTGTTCACAAACTAAATTAAATTTAAGTTCACTGCATCTTTTTCTATCCATTTCATTAAGGCGGCTCCAGAGGAAAAACACACCGCAAGCCGTTTTTATGTAGTTTTCCGGAGCTATCTACTCTTTATCCAAAATAAATATCAACTTATTAAAAATACGTAAATTTTCTCCATAATCTTGGCTCCAAAATTGTAGATTTTTTTTTTATTTTACTAAGTATAATGTTTAAATAATTCCTTCACAACGAGGTTTCGTTGTGAAGGAATTATTTAAACATTATGGCTCTTTTGGCATTTTGGCTCTTGTCAGTGGTTACTGACAAGAGAAATAATTATCATAAACGTGCATCTCCTCGGAAAGTAAGCATTATTTAGATTGCGTTCTTACACTAATGGATAGGTAATTTCATGACGAACATTATTGTAGAAATATTTTTTTAAAACGACCAAAATCAAAATTTTGTTCAACAATCTGAGCGCATTCGCCATCATTTCTGTTGCCCGGGCTATTGAGATTCAGTATGCCACAAGCTCTCGAAGGGGGAACCCGTGTCGTTCGTCATCGCGCGCTCCGCTAGCATAAGCGGGCGGCGCGTGAGCGAGAAAGCATCTGCTTGCTCGCTCACGCACCGCATGTCGCATAGAGTACAATACTATCTTAGAGTATCTCTGTCATTGATGTTTATTTTGGTGTTCGTTTTTTTAACCGATTTCAAAAAGGAGGAGGTTGCTCAATTATATGTTTTTTATGTTCAATTTTTAACCGACTTCAAAAAGGAGGAGGTTACTCAATTCGACCGTATATGTTGTTTTTTTATGTTTGTTCACGCATAACTTCGTCATTTATAAACCGATTTTGATAATTCTTTTTCTGTCGGAAGGAAGACGTTCCCAAGGTGGTCCCTTGATAAGGATATCAAGGTTTGATGGTGGAAGTCCAGAGAAAACAAGCGGAACTTTCAAAAATTGGGGGCGACTAGTGCATTTCTTAGCATTTTCATTAAATATTTTAAAGCACTACAATTTAATAAAGGTCTGGAGTAGATCTGATGATGGAGCCGAGAGACAGTCGAAGGAACTCCTCAACAATTGACAGCAGCTACCTTGTGGTTGAGCTCGATTAATTTGTATTGATAAGAACTTTACACCTAGATGGGTTGCGACTCTCATAAGAGCTCTAATGATGAAGACAAAGGCCAGTTCCGGGAACTCCTCAACGGTTTCCAGTAGCTACTTTGTGGTTGGACTTCATTCATTTATATTAATAAGAACTTTACTCCGATTAGGTTAAAATAATAGTCTAATGATGAAGACCATAGGCAGTTGAGGGAATAGGTACTTACGGCCTACGGGTAAAAATTAAAGTAAACAAAAGTACGTCATTTCCCAACTATATTTGCGTCAGCTTCCAGTCTGACCGGATGCAACTGAATACATAGTACTTTTAACAACTAAAAAATGTAAAATAAAAGCTTTTTTAGAAAAAAACAACCGACTTCCAAAAACCACTATGTAAAGTGAAAAATAACTAATTTCGGAACTCGGTGTCTAAAACGAATATACCAAACGAAAGACACCAACTTCCGAAATTAGTTATTTTTCACTTTGTAGTGGTTTTTGAAGTCGGTTGTTTTTTTGTAAAAAGTTTTTATTTTTATGTTTGTTTGCGGATAACTTCGCCTAAAATTTGGTATTTCGATGAATTTTTGGGTATTTCGACATGGGTGTCGTGATAGGGGTTTTCGGGAGTGCAGATCACGAATATGACGTAATTTTTGAAATCCAAGATGGCCGACACCAATTTTATGATAATTTGACATGGGTGTCGTGAAAGGGGTTTTTGTGGGTGCTAATTACGAAAATGACGTCATTTTGGAAATCCAAGATGGCCGACACCAATTTTATGATATTTTGACATGGGTGTCGTGAAAGGGGTTTTTGTGGGTGCTAATCACGAAAATGATGTCATTTTGGAAATCCAAGATGGCCGACACCAATTTTATGATATTTTGACATGGGTGTCGTGAAAGGGGTTTTTGTGGGTGCTAATCACGAAAATGACGTCATTTTGGAAATCCAAGATGGCCGACACCAATTTTATGATATTTTGACATGGGTGTCGTGAAAGGGGTTTTTGTGGGTGCTAATCACGAAAATGACGTCATTTTGGAAATCCAAGATGGCCGACACCAATTTTATGATATTTTGACATGGGTGTCGTGACGGGGGTTTTCGGGGGTGCAGATCACGAAAATGACGTCATTTTTGAAATCCAAGATGGCTGACACCAATTTTATGATATTTTGACATGGGTGTCGTGACGGGGGTTTTCGGGGGTGCAGATCACGAAAATGACGTCATTTTTGAAATCCAAGATGGCTGACACTAATTTTATGATATTTTGACATGGGTGTCGTGAAAGGGGTTTTCGCGGGTGCTAATCACGAAAATGACGTCATTTTTGAAATCCAAGGTGGCCGAAATTATATTTTATGATATTTTGACTTGGGTATCGTGACGGGTTTTCGGAGCGCTGATCACGAAAATGACGTCAATTATAAGCTGTGGCATAGCTTCTATTTCTTTATCAAAGTCAAAAATAAAACATCAAATATAGTTTAGTCGCTAAATCGCCACCATTTTTCGCACTCCTTCAATGACGTCACTGGTAAAAAATAAATAAATAAATAAACTACAAAAAAGAAAATACATACTTATACAAATGTATACGTTAATTGGCAAAATAAAAAAAAATACTATGTCATAAATAACTAATAAAAAATTTCCTACTAACTACATACTGCGGAACTCGCGTACATTGCGTTTTTTATCTGCATTTTCATGCACATCTGCAGCCCTGCGCGTGAGCGCAGATTCAATGTATAGTACCATGCGTTTCTCCATACAAAATTTGGTATTAGCGAACATCTATCTTATATATAAAATTCTCGTGTCACAGTTTTCGTTCCTATACTCCTCCGAAACGGCTTGACCGATTCTCTGAAATTTGTTTTTCATCTAAATGTTGTTCCACCCCTACCACCCCTACATTTTTACACAACATTTTTAGTTTCTATTTTTTTACAACATACAAAAATACATACAATCCTAAATTTTCACCCTTCTACGATCAATCCTTCAAAACTGATCAATCGTCATTTAATTAGTTTTATTCCCATGGGAAATCTAAAAAACGCGATATAACCCAATTCCACGCGGGCGAAGCCGCGGGCGGAAAGCTAGTACTAATATATAAAGCTGAAGAGGTTGTTTGTTTGAACGCGCTAATTTCAGGCACTACGGGTTCGATTTGAAAAATTATTTTTGCGTTGGATAGCTCATTAATCCAGAAAAGCTTAAGGCTATAAAACATCACGCTGCGACTAATAGGAGCAGAGCATTACTAACTCAACGCGAACGAAGTCGCTGGCGGCCGCTAGTATAAAATAGCTTTACCGCGGCAGCCCCGAGTGCCACATGTTTTTGTTTTATTAGAAAGACGATATCTTCAAGGTAGTCTCATGTTTAGGAAATTAGGGTCTGATGATGGAAGACTAGGTAAATCTAGAAGAAATTTAAAAAATCAAAGGGACGTCTAGGGCTTTTCTAAGTTTTTTCATTAAGTGTTTTAACGCACTACAATTTAATAAAGTTCGGAGTTGATGATGGAGCCGGGAGATAGCCGAGGGAACTCCTTAACGATTCACATCAGCTGCCTCGTGTTTGTGCTTAATGAATTTGTGTTGATAAGAACTTTACACCTAAATGAGTTGTGATTATCATTAAAGCTCTGATGTTGAAGACAAAGGTCAGTTAAGGGAACTCCTTAAAGGTTTACAATAGTTACCTTATGTTTGGACTTATTTCTGTTCATTTATATTGATGAAAACTTTACACCCATATAAGTAGGTTAAAATGAATGTCTGCAATAGATCTGATGATAGAGCCGAGAGAAATTCGAGGGAACTCCTCAACGATTCACAGCAGCTACCTTGTGTAATATCTTGATTAATTTGTATTGATAAGAGCTTTACACCTAGATGGATTGTTATGATCATTAGGAGTCTGATAATGAAGACGAAGGACAGTCTGTTGAGGGAACTCCTCAAAGGTTTACAGTAGCTGCTTTGTGGTTGGACTTAATTCATTTATATTGATGAGAAATTTGCACCCATATGGGTAAAAATTAAAGAAAAAAACATGATTTTTTTTTTTGGACCAGGCAAGACTGTGAAATTATATTATTATTCTCGTTTAATAAAACAAATACGTAAATTGTAAAAAATAAAACTATCGTATATCAAAATAAATAACAAATACATATACTATAATATTATTTACGCAAAGCTTCCTTTCGCAGAAAAATAATAAACATCCGACTAATACAATATCCGATCAGACTGGACGTTGACGGCAGCATATTTGGAAAAGGCCTGCAAGCAAACGACCTATTTCGTTTGCTTTAATTCCTTTAAGACCACAATGAAAGTATGAGCATTTCTAGAAATAACGCAATGAAATAACACAACTTAAATTCAGTCTCTTGATTTTAATTGATGTTTGCATAAGCATGACGAGTAGGTAGTGTTTGTACTATGTTAAAGTAGAGTGTTGTAAATTGTTGAGGAATTCCCTCGACTGTCTATGGTTTTATCATCTGATGTAATTCAGACTTTAATTTTTACCCATATGGGTGCAAATTTCTCATCAATATAAATGAATTAAGTCCAACCACAAAGCAGCTACTGTAAACCTTTGAGGAGTTCCCTCAACAGACTGTCCTTCGTCTTCATTATCAGACTCCTAATGATCATAACAATCCATCTAGGTGTAAAGCTCTTATCAATACAAATTAATCAAGATATTACACAAGGTAGCTGCTGTGAATCGTTGAGGAGTTCCCTCGAATTTAATCTCGGCTCTATCATCAGATCTATTGCAGACATTCATTTTAACCTACTTATATGGGTGTAAAGTTTTCATCAATATAAATGAACAGAAATAAGTCCAAACATAAGGTAACTATTGTAAACCTTTAAGGAGTTCCCTTAACTGGCCTTTGTCTTCAACATCAGAGCTTTAATGATAATCACAACTCATTTAGGTGTAAAGTTCTTATCAACACAAATTTATTAAGCACAAACACGAGGCAGCTGATGTGAATCGTTAAGGAGTTCCCTCGGCTGTCTCCCGGCTCCATCATCAACTCCGAACTTTATTAAATTGTAGTGCGTTAAAACACTTAATGAAAAAACTTAGAAAAGCCCTAGACGCCCCTTTGATTTTTTAAATTTCTTCTAGATTTACCTAGTCTTCCATCATCAGACCCTAATTTCCTAAACATGAGACTACCTTGAAGATATCGTCTTTCTAATAAAACAAAAACATGTGGCACTCGGGGCTGCCGCGGTAAAGCTATTTTATACTAGCGGCCGTCAGCGACTTCGTTCGCGTTGAGTTAGTAATGCTCTGCTCCTATTAGTGGCAGCGTGATGTTTTATAGCCTTAAGCCTTTCTGGATTAATGAGCTATCCAACGCAAAAATAATTTTTCAAATCGGACCCGTAGTGCCTGAGATTAGCGCGTTCAAACAAACAAACTATTCAGCTTTACTAGCCCCGCACGATGATATTGCGATGGAACCTTGTCACAATAACAGCGTTGTGACGTCATCTGTCACACAAAAGGACAGCTAGCAAAAGAATGTTAAATGCAAAATTAATATTAGGGTTAAGGGTTTATTTGTATTTTATAATTTTATTACACTCTTTATAAAGAGTGTATGTATAAATTAATATTAGGGTTAAGGGTTTATTTGTATTTTATAATTTTATTACACTCTTTATAAAGAGTGTATGTATAATAAAATTAATATTAATTTTGCATTTAACATTCTTTCTTCGGTATACTTACTCACCCATATTCTGACAAATAAACTTTCATTATTAAAAATTTCAAGGAAATAATTTTTGTAGACGTAAGAAAAATATACTTACCTATTCGTATATCTTTCTTACATGTATACTATGTTTTTCTAACTACATTTCTGTTAATTTGCGAGCGGGAATTGAACCAGAGTCCACTGTGTAGTAGTCATGTTTTAATTACTACCTACATCTATCAGCTTATAAATAAAACCAGGATAATATGTAAAAAAATGTATATAGTCTTCCGAATCATAACTGCTTTCTGTGTCTGTCGTTTCCGATTCACTGTCGTCGCCGTATTTATGACAAATAACTCGTCAATTATTCGATCTTTATTCCAATAGGTATTCCTCTTCAAGCCGTTTAACATGATTGACTTCCTTTCGCCAGTCATCTGGAGTTATTGACGCCAACGACTCCAACGTCAGAGCTTCAATGCGACTTTCCAACTGCTCCACATTCTTTTCTGACACCCTCATCTTTACCAGATTCCAGATGTACTCAATGGGGTTGAGGTCGCAGTTGTAAGGTGGTAATCTAACGACTTCATGGCCATTGCCAGCTAATAAATTGTCAATTTTATAATTTTTCGGCGGTCTGTGCCGTTTAATTAATAAATACAGTTCAGGTTTTGTACTGTCGTTGGGAAAGTCTCAACAATCAACTGTTTTTTATTGTTCATACTTGGTGGCCTATTCTCATCCCTACTGTGATAAGGGGCGTTGTCCATCACAATTTTTGAGTTGCGTGGTATGTTGGGTACTATTTTGTCTGTAAGCCACTTGGTGAAATACTCAGCATTCATTTGATCATAGTAATCCCCCGTTTTGGTGTCTGCTTTAAACATTAAAAGGGCATTGTCAACAAAACCGCTTTAACTTCCCGCGTGAACTATTATCCATCGGCGGCCGGGGCTGTCGTTCCGGCTCACTCCATCGGTTGCTGTTTGCCAACATTTTTCTACCGTTTAGTGTGCATGTATCCACGTTTCGTCGAGATAAATAACGGGTCTTTTGTTATTACCAAGCGAGTCATTTTCTTTCATACGTCGTAAATATTTAGCCCTCCACGCTTGAATTTGGGGTCTTTGAATTAGGGCCAGTCTTTTTTGTAGCATCGTTTAAATTGGTAGCCTAAATCACATTTAATTATTTTTATTAATGTAGTTTCACTACCAGTATTAAGGTCTACTTTTGAAGCCGCCAAGATTTTGCGCATTGTGGGTATTTCTCTCCTCACCGTACACATTGAATCTATAATATTTCTTAAAGCTGTTAAGGAAAACCCGTCGAAATATTTCTTCTTTTGTCTTTTTCCTTTAGTAGGAGTTCTCATTTTGCTGCCACTGGCTGTTGCTGACTCATGCTCTCGTCTCAATTTCGTCACAGTATTTTTTGCAACGCCTGTGGCACATGCCACACACTCCGTGACTTTGATAGAATTTTGCAAAATATTTTTAATAACTGTAAGCAGTTGCTTCGGTATTAAAATGTCCGAAGCACTTTTTAAAGCACGGTTTATACTTTCAAGAACTAACTTACAATCCTCTTTCTCTTTAACAAAATAATTGTCCACTTTAATTATAATTTCACGAGCACGACTATTAATTAATTTCTTACTCATTTTAACGAGTAGCAGTTAACAAAACTAAACAACAAAACTCAAGAACAACAATAAAACAGGATAACAAAAACAAAAAGCTAACAAAAATATTCGATGTGCGTAAGTGGGTAAGCGCGGACTGAACTTGCGAACGGTACCGACGGTGCGAGTTCGACTACGTCACCAAGATGGCCGCCAATCGCAATATCATCGTGCGGGGCTTATATATATTAGTACTAGCTTTCCGCCCGCGGCTTCGCCCGCGTGGAATTGGGTTATATCGCGTTTTTTAGATTTCCCATGGGAATAAAACTAATTAAATGACGATTGATCAGTTTTGAAGGATTGATCGTAGAAGGGTGAAAATTTAGGATTGTATGTATTTTTGTATGTTGTAAAAAAAATAGAAACTAAAAATGTTGTGTAAAAATAAAAAAACAAATAGGGGTGGACTACCCCTAACATTTAGGGGATGAAAAACAGATGTTGGCCGATTCTCAGACCTACTCAATACGCTCACAAAATTTCATGAGAATCGGTCAAGCCGTTTCGGAGGAGTATAGGAACGAAAACTGTGACACGAGAATTTTATATATAAGATAGATGTTCGCTAGTACCAAATTTTGTATGGAGAAACGCATGGTACTATACATTGAATCTGCGCTCACGCGCAGGGCTGCAGATGTGCATGAAAATGCAGATAAAAAACGCAATCCTGCGCGTGGCTGCGGGGTAAATCGCAAAGGTGTGCACACCGAGTTCCGCAGTATGTAGTTAGTAGGAAATTTTTTATTAGTTATTTATGACATAGTATTTTTTTTTATTTTGCCAATTAACGTATACATTTGTATAAGTATGTATTTTCTTTTTTGTAGTTTATTTATTTATTTATTTTTTACCAGTGACGTCATTGAAGGAGTGTGTTGAGCGTGTTCTTCATTTAGTTGAGGTTATTAAATAAAATGTGACTTCACTATAATAAATGCTTATAATTTTGGTTCCACAATGTTTTACTATAACTAGCTATATACTGTGTACATGTAGAGGCAGGGCGGTGTATTGTAAGCGACTGGCGAGCCGGCCGCTCGCGTCCCCTTATTTCGCTAAAGATGCAACTCAGCACATCGCGGTTACCAAGCCGCTACATCACACCCCCCCTTTCTCAATTTTTTTACAAAAAAAAATTTCTCTCTATTCTATTCTAATATATAGTTACATCACTAATACATAGTTACATGGTATGTCTTAATCACAATGTTGCTTATCATAACATTCTGTACTAGTCAGCATTCCAACAGTCGAATGCTGCCTATTGTTTTGCTTCTAAATATATATAGCTCGTACACACCTTATTTTCTAACACCTTAAAACAACGTTCTACATACTTAAATTAATTTGTCAAGTGAGCAAAAATCGCACCGGTTGCCTAATCATTCGACCACAGCGTGTGGTTTTAGGCATAGGCGGAAGCGTTTCTTGCCCACTTGGTTCTATATCTGATTCACACTGATTATTATTAGTACTACTATTTTCTGATGGCTTTTCTTCACTTATAATGTACGCTGGCTTTAATCTGTCTATGGAAACAGTTGATTGGCGATCACCCATTTGTATGTAAAATGTTTTCTTATCTCTACTGATTACTTCATAAGGGCCACTATATGATGGGGTTAATGGGCTTTTTACCATATCGTTTCTTACGAAAACATGAGAACACGTATTCAAGTCTTTGTGAATGAATATTTTTCGCGAATCGCTGTTTTCCCTTGACTGAGGCCGCATACTTTTTATGACGTTTCGAAGTCTGCTTACAAACGTAGGTAAGTGATCTACTTTGGCCTTCTCGGTTTCGCAATAAAAATCGCCGGGTAATCGTAATGTTTGTCCTAATACTAATTCTGCCGAACTCATTTATTTCCCCACGTAGTGCCTTCATTTCCTTTGCCAACTCCTCTAAGGGGTCGGCCACCCTGTCACTTGATGACGTACTTGGTGTTATGGATGCGACCTCGCCGTTGCCCAACGTCTCTACTATCCTATCTGCTTTCCTCGCCATATCTTCTATTTTTACATCTTCACCTATCGCCAACAGTGCGCGTACATTTGGAGTTAGTTTATCCAACCACAACCTTTTAAGTGGCTCCTCTGTCAGACCGCAGTTTTTTGCTAATGTTGACATTTTCCTGAGTAATTGTGACGGTTTCTGTGTTCCCAGATCCGTTTCGTGCATTAATCTCTGGAATTGTTTATCTGCACTCTCCTCATAAACGGACAATAAAAGCTTTTTTAACGTTTCATACTTGCCCGTTTCCGGCGGAGCTTCGATGATGTCGGTTACCTGCTGCAAAACGTCTGTAGGTAACTTTGCGAGCACCATATCGTACTTTTGCGTGTCGCCCTGCTTCTGCGGTGCCATAATTGCCTCGAACTGGCAAAACCACGACCGCGGTAGCTCTCTCCAAAATTCTGGAACTCTCATCTGCACCGTAACCATCGCTATATCCGCTGCTGTTACTGGAGCTGACTCTGGAGGTCCCGTTATCCCCTGTGGGTTCATTTTGGAGAAACGATGCACACGCGTTGCATTATACCCGATTGACACGTTGCGTCCACTTTGCACCACGCGGTCCGTATGCCACTGCCTCGTACGTTCTGTGCGAGCCGCCTACTCTATTTTTAATTAATTAATTTGAAAAACGTCGAAAGGTCACCAGTGTTGAGCGTGTTCTTCATTTACTTGAGGTTATTAAATAAAATGTGACTTCACTATAATAAATGCTTATAATTTTGGTTCCACAATGTTTTACTATAACTAGCTATATACTGTGTACATGTAGAGGCAGGGCGGTGTATTGTAAGCGACTGGCGAGTGGCGAGCCGGCCGCTCGCGTCCCCTTATTTCGCTAAAGATGCAACTCAGCACATCGCGGTTACCAAGCCGCTACAAGTGCGAAAAATGGTGGCGATTTAGCCACTAAACTATATTTGATGTTTTATTTTTGACTTTGATAAAGAAATAGAAGCTATGCCACAGCTTATAATTGACGTCATTTTCGTGATCAGCGCCCCGAAAACCCGTCACGATACCCAAGTCAAAATATCATGAAATATAATTTCGGCCACCTTGGATTTCAAAAATGACGTCATTTTCGTGATTAGCACCCGCGAAAACCCCTTTCACGACACCCATGTCAAAATATCATAAAATTGGTGTCAGCCATCTTGGATTTCAAAAATGACGTCATTTTCGTGATCTGCACCCCCGAAAACCCCCGTCACGACACCCATGTCAAAATATCATAAAATTGGTGTCAGCCATCTTGGATTTCAAAAATGACGTCATTTTCGTGTTCTGCACCCCCGAAAACCCCCGTCACGACACCCATGTCAAAATTTCATAAAATTGGTGTCGGCCATCTTGGATTTCCAAAATGACGTCATTTTCGTGATTAGCACCCACAAAAACCCCTTTCACGACACCCATGTCAAAATATCATAAAATTGGTGTCGGCCATCTTGGATTTCCAAAATGACGTCATTTTCGTGATTAGCACCCACAAAAACCCCTTTCACGACACCCATGTCAAAATATCATAAAATTGGTGTCGGCCATCTTGGATTTCAAAAATTACGTCATATTCGTGATCTGCACTCCCGAAAACCCCTATCACGACACCCATGTCGAAATACCCAAAAATTCATCGAAATACCAAATTTTAGGCGAAGTTATCCGCAAACAAACATAAAAATAAAAACTTTTTACAAAAAAACAACCGACTTCAAAAACCACTACAAAGTGAAAAATAACTAATTTCGGAAGTTAATAATATAATTTCACAGTCTTGCCTGGTCCCAAAAAAAAAACATGAATTTTTTTTTTTAAATGTGTCAGTTCTGCAGAAATTTATTTGACCCTGATTACGTTTTCCCTTAAAATAATAAATAATGATAAATTAAACTTTATTATATTATTTTTCTATCCCTTTGTCCATCTGACTTAGCTAACTTTCAATCTACAAAACTAACTTCCAACCCTGAAGTTACAGTCATAACATATTTAGTTATAAAGGTCTAATCAATACACATTAAATAAGCCCAAACACGTGACAGTTGCTTCCGATGTGGATTCCCTTGATATTCTGTCATCTCCATCATCAGGTCAGGCCCAAATCTTCACGGTTTTATAGTATCATCCGATATAAACACGAGTATCAAGTTGTCACCCGAAGCGTGCCTACAATTTTCGATAATTGGCCTAAATTTCTCAGAATTTCCATTATCGACACTGACGTGGTAACAATGGGATTACATAGGCAGCATATCCCTTCATATAAAAAAAGAATGGTCTAAATAGGTTCATTAACCATAAAGTTATCAGCGACAATAAATCGAACTGAGAACCACCTTTTTCTGAAGTCGGTTAAAAAATAAACACCGCAGAATTTTTATTATGAAGTATCGTCAACATTTGTTTGAGTACATAATAACCAAAAGTATTTGGGCGCACCAATAAACAAAAATAAAAGTGCCATGTCTGTTACTTCTGTGGTCTATGAATTTAACTTGTATTTGTAAGTACTTCGTCCGCCAGACGGCGCTAGTAATATTTTGCGAAGTATTGAAGAGGTGGGGCGCGGTGAAGAGGGAGCAAATGCTCGAGGTCATTTGGTGAGGGTACGACCTTAAGAAAAGGACAGAAGATAAAATGTCAGTTTAGACCTGTTAAATTAGTGCGCTTCTGACGTAAACTGGCGTGTTTTAAATGAACCTGTAGAAATACACTGTATGGCGGACAACATAATCGGAAACTAGCCTTCAAAGCAGGGGACGTAATAATGCACGAGAATGTGCGAAATACAGCTGAACTCTCTATTTTCTTACTATCATAATCTGATGGGTTAGCAAACCAACACGACTGGAATAAAATTTGGCGCAGGACACAAAGGCATTGCTTTATGAGCTTTTCCTGGTTCATCACACTGCCAGCTTCTTACTTCCGAGATGCTAGAAATAAATTAAGGCTACTGAGAAAATTGTCTATTGAGTAGCCAAATTAGCCTAGTTAAATTTAACTATTTATTAGTATGTATTAGATATTATTATTTTTTTTTTTATTTTGATATGAGCTAGATACCTAATTTGGATTTATTTTTAGCATTCTCTGTTGTCTTGGAATGCAAAAAGCGCAGTTTTGCATTCCAAGACAACCCTGCCCATATTATACGAGTGTCCTTAGCATTATAGCTGTGCCTTCAACTAACGTTGCAATTAAATTATTTACTTATAGGTACTTGAATATCATAGGAGTGTACATATTTAGGTACTTTCGTTCTCCTGCGGATCTCCTCATTCCTGATACGATCACGCAGTGAAACCCCAAGCATAGCCCTCTCCATTGCCACTTGAGTGCCCAAAGAATTGCAAGACTAAATTGGCCGTAGGCCGGGCATATTTCCCGTAGGACCGATGCCCGATGGCGCCGAAGGGTTCTCGAGTGGCGACCACGCACCGGAAGACGCAGTGTGGGTAGACGCCCGACAAGGTGGACCGACAGCCAAGTGAAGGTCGCGGGAAACCACTGGATGCGGGAGGCGTAGGACCGGTCATCGTGGAGATCCTTGGGGGAGGCCTATGTCTAACAGTGGACGTCTTTCGGCTGAAATGATGATGATACATAGGAAATGTAATGGAAAAGATATATAATACCAAAGAATATCTTTCTCTTTCATCTTTGTATGACATCAAACGGTATTTATATTGGAAGGGTTTCAATTCAAAAGAAAATACTGTACACTATGATATTTATTTCGAGGCAGAATAATGACAATTCCAGTATTGCAGGTTTATTGTCCCAAATAAATAGTGATGTGGTAAATAGAGATTTTAAAATTAAAAGTTAGTCGATATTGCATTTTTTATTCAAATTCAAATTGCGTATATGTATATAAATAAAAATACAGGATGGACCAAAAGTCCGTTTATATTTGAAATAATGATTAAAAAAAATAATTACAGTAGGTAGATTAAAACTGTTTATTGGTTTCGATAGGATACAAAAGGGGAATTTATTTCTTAAAAATCATATCCATATGCAATCAATTTCAATCTCATCATCAATTCATTATTCTGGCATTACTGCAATCTAGAGCGGAAAATTTCGATAAAAGCTTTACATGTTTTTGTTGTGTTGTTTTGGATTTCTATGCGAATACGATCCTTTAATTCGTCAACTGAGTTGTTGTCGTAAATCTTAAGATACCTATCCCCAAAGACAAAACCCATTGGGATAGATCCGAGCTACAAGGCGGCTAGTTAATGTCCCCCTCTTTTTGATATCACCTTGGGGCCAAAAAAGTCTTAAGCTGCCCTTGACGTTTCATTACATGTATACTTATATACAGTCAACTCTCGTTAATTTAAACTTATTTTTGAATCGAATAAAAATAGTAAGGACTATCAAGAAGAAACGATTTTTTTTTAAATATATACGGACAAATCACACAGATTGAGCTAGCCCCGGTAATTCGGAGTGTTTTGAAGAATGGCTTAAAATCATTTTGCCAAATTTAAAACCAAATGCGGTGCTGGTATTCGATAACTCATCGTACCATTCTAGAAAAGTCAAGCGTATCCGCACTTCAAACTGGCAGAAGCTGATATTATTCAGTGGTTGGATGACAAACAAATTAATTATGAAACTGCAATGATAAAGGCTCAATTAATGGAACTAGTAAAGTTACAAAAAACTAATTACGAACGCTATGCTATGGAAAAATTGGCCGCTGAATACAGTGTCCCAGGCTGACCTAGGGGATGGCAAGTCAGGCCTAGGGGGGGCAAGTCAAATTTTTTGAGTGATTGCACGCCGTTTTTTGGCAATTACATCGTACATTTTCTCAGTGTGCGTGGTTTATTACATGCTTTTTATTTTTAAAAGTTAGAGATACGTCCTTGTTTATACTTTGTTTAGTAATCAGGGGAGTTCATACGTGTTCTGCGACATTTACAGAGGGGGGAGGGGGTAGCTGATATAACTGCGAGGTGTGTGTAGAATGAATAAAGATCATAATATTTGCTACATACAATACATCTAATAGGCCTATCGAGGGCGTATCCATGGGCGTATCGAGGGCAGGGGCCTTCCCTGCAAATATTATGATCTTTATTCAGTCTACACATACCTCAAAGACATATCCGATCAGAAAAATGTGGGTAGGTATGAGGAAGTTCTCGGGTTAGATTTTAAAGAAATAAAACACTTAAAATATCATTGTGACTCATGTTTACAACCACTCACAAATGCAACTTTTTACTTTAAAGCGATATTAATAAAACACATAATTTAACTGTCACCGGACTCATGGCATGAAACTGACAATCAATTTTACACAATACTTAGAACAAATTCCTTTACCTATTAAATAAATATATTGATGATTGATGTTACCTACGTATTTTATATAAATTTTATGCTAAACGGTTAATTTAAAAAAATATAAACATCTAAATTAAATACGACACCTCTGTAGGTATTTCTCGATTTTTATCGATATTTCATTTATCGACATCCAAGTCCATGGTAATTGATGAAAAGGATAGAATCGATTTTTTATCGATATAATTCGAGCAAAACTGCAAGTGTCCAATTAATTATTTTATTAAATTCCGGTAATATAAACAGTGCTAAAACTAATTCACGAGTAGGTAAATATATCTACCTAGTTCCTTTTTTTTCTGCGAATAGCGCTGAAAGCTGAGCACTTGTTAAGGCATATTAGCAATGCTAGATAATTTTATATAAAATTGTAACAGATCTTTAAGACAACCGTTATTTATTATTAAAAGTTCTAAACCAATAAATATGAAATAAAAAAAAACATGAAAATATTTTCCAACATAGACCTGAAATAAAAATTTTATAAATATATCCTATTTCTAGAGTTTACAAAAAACTTTTTATGAAATAGCCATTTCCACTGTAGAGAATATAGAAGGACAAATACCTATACTTAGGTCGTTGTACTTATTAACTATAATAGAATGGATTTGGAATACCAGTAACATCGTTTAATACCTAGATATTATATTTCGACTTTAATGTATGGACGGATACATTTAATCTTCAGTAGATTTTGTCTGGCGTTGATGCGAATGTAACAAAATAATGCGATCACAAAATTGTGCATTAATTTTATCTACAATGATACAGCGCACTAGTTATGGAGAAACAGTGTGCTTAGGATATCTTGGCAGGTGGCGAATATAGTAACTAAACCCATTTTTATATTGTTACGTATTGTTTTGCAAGCAGCGCCATTAACGACAAGATATACTAAGCACACTGTACGTTAATAAAATAAGCATTCGTTTTGACTGCATGTAATTGCTAAATCTTATGTTAAGTTAAATATACCGCTGGGAAGCGTGCGAACATAACGGTAAGCTGATAAAAATAATTGTCTATATTCGGAATGTTTTGACTACAATGAGGGCACGTCGTGTTAGTGTGGGGTTACTTGACGCGAACGGACCGCTGCTTATTCATGTTCGTGAGCATGAGGGAGATGTATGACGTCAGAAGGTCGTCCATTTTGTACCCCAAGGAGGTCTCACACAGCAACTTGGATCCCCGCACGAGGTTGCCGATCGTCATGTGGAAGTAAGTGTTGCCAGACGACCAGTTCGATATTCTCGTGAATGGATGTGTTACTAGAATATCCTGGAAAAGTAAACAGTAAAGGATTATAAGTCTATAATTTTATCATATCAGTACAATAGCTTTCAAAACTGGCTGTTCTTGAGAATACAGATTTGTGTAAAAAAAAAAGGAAAGGAAATTCTTACCTTCGATTGAGGATGTATCAAACTAACTCCATGTTTATTGATAGCAATCAGCAGCAGCTCGGGATAATTTGGTTCTGTGGTCTGCTTGACCTCAAAGAAGGCAGACCCAAACGTTGGCCAGCGGTAGATGACTTTCAGGAAGGTGATTTTGGCGTCTTCAGGCGTCATTCCAGCGTCCGTGTTGTATGAAGCCACGATCGCTCGCTTCCAGTCAGCAGAACTCTGCAGTTTTATCAGATCTGCTGGAATCAGCTCGCGAAGCATTTGCCTAGAAATAGCAGGAAACCATGAACATATAGTCAAACAACGAACATTTACGTGTTCAAAGAAAAGGCGGGGCGTCGATCTAATCACTGTCACTTTGTTTCTAATCGTTTCATATGTATAAGATGGTTATCGCAGGTCGATTTTATCTCATATCGGAGATAATGTTAAACTTAACACACAGACATACACATTTAAAAAAATGTGGGCCCAGGAATGTACCTTGCGAGACACCAGAAAGAACATTATCAGGAATTAAAATAATGCAATGTCATGGATCCTGTTCAACTTTAATGTAACGTTGAATTAATTTTATTTATTTGACCAATTACTCACTCACTTTATTAAACTTGTTACTCAAATACGTACGGTATCGCCTGAAGCTCTTGCTTGTTATCTCCGAACCGCGCTCGGTAGGCCAGCGCCGCCAACCGAGCAGCCTCATCCCGACCACAGCGGTGGTATCCTCGCAGGAGCTTGGGCAACTCCTGGTGGAAGTGGAAGATTACGTCCGCCGCCCGGTCCTTACCAGGGACTGTGTTTGTCCACAGCTTTTTCATGAAGAACACCTGAGAAATAGAGATAAGGGAGGATTAGTTTAGTTTATTTTTGCCGTAGTTTTCTGTATGTATTTAATATTTTTTAATACACCTCTGCCTTGCCCGAGGAGTAGGTACAGGCTTGATTTTATGTTAATCAGTAGGTACTTGGAGTCCAATTATAAATCACCAGGTCTTGTAAGATTAGTGACTGCTAAATGCAATCGAAAACTGGTTGTAACTAATGAATAAGGGTCGAAGTGAAACTGTTTATTCAATTTGTGGTCTCACCTGGTAAGTGAATTGCGGAGTGATGCCGTCGCGCGTAGGCCGCGCCTTCTTGATCCAGTCCGTTAGGTGCCGCACGAAATCGAAGAAGAAGTCACCCTCAGGAACCGATATTACCTTATCAGCTATCTTAACGAATAAACTAAAGCCTTCACTAGATCTGAGATTCAGTCGCTGAGCTATATTTTGACAGAAGTCCTTTGCTCTCGTAGACGAGTCTACTTCAAATGCTTCGTCTGTGTCGTCAGGGAAGTACACCTTATGGAATATCTGAGTAGTCTTATGTTGAATAGCTTCGACTTCCACCTGGTGGGGCGGATACTTTCTCTGTCCATTCCTCAAAGTCTTTTGAAGCCTTTGGAGTGAATCTTGGGCTATTGGATACCTCCTAGTCCGCAAGAACAGTGTTAATTCTCTAAGCAACCCTTGACTACATGCAAATAGTCCCGTCGCCAGCCACATTAGCTCCCAGCCTCTTTCTTCCGACATTCTATTTCGGTTATCAGTCAGCTGTCTCATTATTTGGCAATATATCTCATCTCGAAGGATCTCGTGTTTTAGTGGACCGTCGAAGATATGATCTGTATACTCATTGCCAATGCGAGGACGTTTTGAAGGCAGGTCCCCCATGTACTTGAGAATGGATGTGAACGCGAAACATGCCTCTTCAGCCAGCTCTTCTTTTGCTTGAAGTTTCTTCAACAAGGGTTGTTTCACTGGCTCTCTAGAGTGCCGCCACAGTTCCTCAGTCCCTCCCCTCTTGGCAGTGGAAAGTGTTAGTGCCTTGGATACAGTGCGTTTCGGTGGTAACCGGAAATGATCCATAGCGTATTCCAACAAAGTATGAGGCTTGTCTTTAATTTCTGTCCCATTGTATGTGGCAGTTGGCGCTTTCCGACCATGAGATGCACCTTCTTGACAAAACAGAGTCAATATGTCTGGTGGTGGTTTAGTCAGTGCCGGCAACACATAGACGGTTTCCGAAGGAAAGTCACCCCTTTCCATTGTCCGTTCACAGCGGCCGATGCACCAACCATTATTCAACACAGATTCTCCGGTACTGTCTTCTTCTAAAATTATCAGATCTCCTTTGTTGAATGTTAAGAAACTAGAGCCCTCGCCAGGTGCTTTGTAATCTTGTAGTGCTATTACAAACTTGGATCTCTTCTTTAGACCTTCCAAGAAGTATACCACTAGATCTCGAATATCCTCAGCATTAGGACTTTGGAATGTGAACTCCTCACCACGAACAGTTGAGAGACTGAAGGTTTGTGTAAACACTTTGTTAGTTTTTTGACTTGAAACAGTAGTTATTTCAGGGAATGATAGTTCTAACAACACTTGTTCTTGGTCATCGACGACATACACACCGGTCCAATTCACTGCTATAATAACATCGTTTTTAGGTAAGTTTGGTCCAGAGTTTCTATAAGCTTCGTAAAACCTTGAAAACAAAAGAGGCCACTTGAACTTTGCATAACTCACTACATCTTCTTTCACTCTGTACGCAGGAACTTTTTCTTTTACATAATAACTCTTTTTGTATGCTTGCACCACAAGAGCACCCCACCGATCAACTGCTTTTTCTACACCAGTTAGACAATAATCTGGTATATAATTTGGCAGTAATGTATACAGTCGTTCAGTGTTCATATCTTGACCGTACTCGATGTAATACTGTTGCGCGGCTATCATAGCTAAGTCTTCTTCTTTATCACATCTATATTCACCAAACTTAACACCTCTGACCACTTGTTGGTAAATAAGATTAGTGGCCACTTGATCCTCTGTAGGATCATGCCATGGAGCGAAAATTTCTTTTCTGAAGAATAACCTCCATGGGGCGTTTCTTTCTTGAGCACCTTGTTCTTTCGCATATTGTTCACACTGAGATATTGCATCCATCACATGGTCACCTCCACTGCCGAGTGAACTGACCTTATCGAACAAAGCAATGTATAGCGAGAAACCGAATTGGTCTCTCAGACCAATTTTATCAGATAATTGATTACACAGTTCTCTCGCAGTTGTTGCCGAGTCCGCTAGCAAGGTCTTCGTGTTGCCGTCCATGAATGTTATGGGTAGCATTATAGGTTTTTTCGACTTCGTTGCTTGAAGTTCTAACCACGAAGGGGGCTGGTTTCTGGTTCCATTGTTAAACGTGCGTTTCAAACGGTCTTCACAATATGGAGCGTAGCCGGGAGGACCCTCTCTGATAAAAGCCCGCAGGTAATTGACGAACTTTTCACTAGGAGCAAAGCATCCAACACACAGCGAAAGTAAAATCCATCCTCTAGCATGAGATGACTTCGAAGGATTGTTTGTTAGTTGTTTACAGATCTGACAATATATTTCGTCTCTCAACTCCGCCCGTAGAATTCCGTGCCCAATAATGAAATGTAATTTTTCTAGATTTGATGTTGGGCGAGATTCTAGCCACGATTGATAACTGTCTGCTGTGTACTCCTCATCCTGGAAGGGACAACATAATATTTATTATTATTTATCCTGATTTATATATGTGTAAGTATAGTTTTACACGAATGTTCTTAAACAAAACCAACCTGTAACTTTCTCCTCACATCCTCTCCTAACTTGTTCTTCCTTTTTAACGTAAGAGACACAAGCTTGTGTCTGATGGACCTAGGCTTCTGTTTGTTCAGATACGCGTCAGGGTCCACACCCATCATCTGAGCTTCTTGGAACTCCTTGGACCTGATGAAGTTCCTGCCGAGGGTGGCTGTGACCTTGGACATGACTGACGTGTTGTCCCGGTCCATTGTGTGATACCTCGGCTCCGGCAGGTCCCCAGTGAACCGGAGTATTGTGATCCATAGCGCTTGCGCCGCCTGTAATGAATTTTAAATTTTCAATTGCATAATAGCATTCTTGTTTGTATTTATTCGATTATTTATCGATTAAAATGATTGTGAAAGCATTTAAGGACGTAAAAAATGTTGAAAATAATACATAATCGTAATTAGCTTATTAACATTAAGATATTTCGCAACACATTTTTATTGCACAGGTCATAATGTAAAAAAATCTTACCAGTTGGTCTCCTTGCGTGTGAAGAGGCAATAATGGATGCTTCAGTGGTTTCCTCGAGTACTGATGAGTGACATTTCCTTGGAAATATGTTGCTGCGAACTTCTGGAACTTGAACTCTGACAAATCTTCCTCGTCTTCCGATGTGGTTTGCATTGGTGTTACCATCTGAATACGGGAGAAGAGTGGATTAAGAGTAGATGAAAATTATGCCTATTCACAAATTTTTAATAAATACATGTGCGGGGGGCAATAGGGATGTTCCTGGGTAAAAACAAATTGATTCTATTTAATCCGTCATTCAGATTATAGAAAAATATTGGATACGTATATTTTGTTTTATCAAATCAATAAAAATTGACAAATATAAAAGGCATCAAAGATCTGGAGTGGTGGCTGGTGACGTCACACGAGTTTTCAACGCGCTGTGTCGTCTTAACTTTTTGTTTATATGAAAAAAGAAAAAATACGTGTCTAGTATTTTTTGGAAATCTGACTGACGGACTAATTATTTTTTTTAGTCAAATACCCTATTGTCGTATTTCAAGCATGCTCACAGTCTGGTCTCAATCTGACAAAAAGTCTAATTCTCCTATATTTTGGCATTTGTTTGTCGCTGAGGCAATACTGCGACTAAATTCTTAAAAATTTATATTAAGAGATTTGGCCTTCTGATTAAATCGAAGACAATTAGTTATCAGTAAATCATGCATTCAATGGAAATTGAATGGAATTCCCAAAAAATAAACGTGACTTGAATAAGGTGAAATTCATCTATATAATTATAATCAATAGAGTTTTAATCTATATTTGGACGACCTGCGGGGAAATTTCGTAATACATCAATCAGTAGCAATAGCTTTCATTTTGACAGTTCAACAACATTCATTGCGTTGTTTACGTTGTTGAGAAGACATTTTTCAAATATATCGGACAATGGATTAGCAATATGCTTCAAAATGGTAGAAATAGAGCCAAAACAAGAGTTCAGTAACGTGGACCTGAATGTTTTAGGCAATTAACTTATTGTGGCTTGATGAGTTACTTACTGATAACGTGTTCTGCTATTCAATATTGTCTTTATTATGGGTCATTTCTTAAAGCACGGTAGCTAACTTTCCTATTTCGGTCTTCCGTCTTTGTGTCAGTGTTCGGCTTTGTTTTAAAATAGGGAAGTAAGTTCATTTTGTCTCTCTTGTCATTTCGTTGACCTTGAACGTATTTTATAAAATAATATTTTTCTAAAGCTGAGGTTCGAGTTTCATGGAAGTAAAGTTATCATCATCATCATCAGCCTCAGCCTCTACTCGTCCACTGCTGGACATAAGCTTCAACCACGCCAACAAGCTCGATCCTGAGCAGTTCTCCGCCAGCCACTTTTTTGATGTCGTCGCTCCATCTGGCCCAAGGGCGTCCTACGCTACGTTTGCCGAGACACGGTCTCCACTCGAGGACTCGATTACCCCAACGGTTTTCGGCCCTGCGGCATATGTGACCAGCCCATTGCCACTTCAGCTTTCTAATCCTCTCAGCTATGTCGGTGACTTTGGTCCTCTGTCGGGTCACCTCATTTCTGATACGGTCCTTCAGAGAGACGCCCAACATAGCCCGCTCCATAGCTCGCTGAGCGGCTTTAAACTTATGGACTAGTCTGATCGTTAGTGTCCACGTCTCGGCTCCATAAGTCCCGACAGGTAGGACGCACTGGTTGAAGATATTCGTCTTCAAACATGGGGGTATGGGCGACGAAAATACCCGACGAAGTTTACCAAATGCTGCCCATCCCAGCTGGATCCTTCCATTTGCCTCCTACTCAAAGTTGTATGTCTGAGGTAGGTATACATATTTGGAACAACTTTGTTATAGCATAGTAACTATAAGCTAAATAAAATATTGATAAATAAAGCTATATACCTCTTGCTGATCAGCCCTTTGTTGTGGCAGATCACTAAAGACAGAGGTATCTTTAGGCGCGGGCGCCTCACTGCTGGAGTCAGGTAAGAAGTCAAACATGGCTTCCACAAGCTTGCTGTCATCTACAGGCTCATCCTGCTTCCTCGCGGCCTCCTGGAGTAACGTCCGTTTTGCTTCCAGCTGCTTCTTCTCTTCTAGAGCCAGTTCTTGTTCACGCCTTTCCAACTCGTACATGCGCTCCTGTGGATAGAGAGTAGTTTTGCTATTTTATGTGATTTCTTAATGTTAACATAAACTACTGTCGAAACTATTATTCAGATTGAACTAAGTTTTTGATGATCTAAAGCATACCTACTGTAGATCATCAATGAAGTAGGTACCTACTCGTAGTTGAAAAAAAAAACACACCGTATGAACAAAGTAGTTTTTTAAACGTATATTCAACAACTAAAAATTATGAATTACTATCGTAACATTGATTTCTGGGTATTTCAGTGAATTTCGTGTCTAGATCTCAATTCAAATGTTGTAATAGATTCTAATTCTTAGAAGACAATAGGTAATCTAATCTCGTATCTCTTTTGATATCAATTATCAACAGATGTGTACAAATGTGCACCATTATCATACCGTACGTCCTGGAATTATTTTAAAACGCATAATTATAAAATGCACTGAATTTGAACTATCATCCGATTTTGTTATAAGATGAGGTCAAACACTCGGACAAATAGGGTCTAGCTTAATAGGTAGGTACCTAGTCCGTTCATTTGATCCAGCGGAAGTGGTCACAAGAGCAATAGGGATATATCCAAGGTATGCAAATCAAAAAAATAATTAGTTCTTCTTATAGATAATGAAAAAAATTAAGACCCGTATTTTTTATATTGTCGAAATTACCAAAACTACGGAGATATAGCGTAATAAAGTTATGGAGTGGGAGCTAATTACGTCACGCCGTGGTATTTTTTGTACCACGGGCCACGGCATAACGTCATGCGGCATTTCAAATCAATATAAGTTTCTTCCTAAGTATTTGAATGAAATAAAAAATACGTGTTCAATATTTTTTATAAATCTATCTGATGGATATCAAATTATTTTTTAAGATACAACCCTATCAAAGTTTTTTTTTTTAATAATCAGCATACGATAATATGTGCATATACAAACAAATTGTATTGAAACACAGAATGATAATAATACCAACTTACAATAAAACCACCCACATGCGACTTTTCAAGACGATTCAAATCAAATACGACTTTGTCGCCGAATGCCTCGAACCACAAATTCATCATTATGCACCGACCCACTAGCCACGACCACACGTCTGATTGATTCAAAGGATTAGTTCATATTACGGCAAATATTGGCAGGTTACGTTACCCTGTATTGCTTAACACAATTGTACTGCATATGTAATGCAGTTTCTATCCGAAAGCGAGAGTGATTCGTTTTTTTCTTGAACAATTTTGCAAGAATACATAGAATTCCCAATCGCGAACAGTGATTAAAATCAATGCCAGAGGAAGCTATCGAAATAACTGGAAAGCGAAAATTAATAGCGTTCATCATCATCATCTTAGCGTTTATCCCGGTTGCATCCGCGGCTTTCGCGTTGGAGCCCGGGGTCCGCTTTCTTGCTCAATTTCCTCCATTTCGCGCGATCTTTAATAGCGTTGACCACCCTAATTTTTTTTGAAGACAATTGTAATCGCGTTCCGAATACAACTTTGTTAAAGAATACACCTGCGGACTATCCGAAGACGGCAGACGTACAGGTTGCAGTGCTTACGCAAGGACACGCTCGATCGATTTGACGATATTGTTCAATTACGCAAAACTACTTCGTCATTAATATAACACTTAGGTATGTTAGCAGCTCATTACCCGCATTAATTGGTAGTGGAATTTCGTGTTTAGCCACGGTCAATATAAACGAAATATACTTTTCTCTTATTTTGTGTGTTTATAGAACGTGAAGATTTCAATAAATTTATGTTAAGAAAGTATCCAGGTTCTGCATATTTGTCTTAGTAAAAATGATGTCATACGGGAAGGGTAGTAGTTACTTAAAGGTAGCAGGTTTTATTAGTACTATCCCTAACTCAATCTTACTTACTTCAATTGTGTACTGAAAATCGTACACCTTAATTTATAAAGAAATTATTTCAATTTACATAAATAGACAATAGGTGTACTTTCAAAAATGACATTCCTGCTACGCCGTAGCTGGATACAAGCTACGTCGTAGCCAGGAGATTAGCGCGCTTTCTTATGTGTTGCCGACACGCTTATGTTTATGATTTCCTTGAATTTGTTACAAAACCATATTTACATACTAAAGCAATTTATAAAATGTGTGAAATTTCAGAATCATGCTTATGTACTGGTAGGACATTGTGCGTCGTTGTTCCCCTTGTTTGTTTATGTATTTTAACTAAATTTATTCCAAATGAACCAATTACATGCACTTTTGAATTGTCAAAGGACAGTATAAATATACCTACATATCGTTCATGTTGAAATTATCCACATGAACACTATACAGAAAGACATGCATATTAAAAGTGTCCGTTACAAAAAACATAATAACTGTACAGAAATTAAAATAAGCCCGCTAAGAGATGATTGACCCCCGTCCCGCACTTGTAGGTATGTACGGACGACAGCAGGTCAAGCTACCCCAAACTGTCATATATTCCCAATCAACCATGAGCCTTAATGCTTCAGAGATAAAGTTGAAAATCTAATAAGGAAATCTGACATTGTAGTAGCTTGATGTGCTGTCGTCTGTACATAGTATTTAACTTACCCGGAAATGTAAAAGATACCAGAGGGCCCTATACGATAGACTTTTGTCAATTACTGGCAGGTATACATAATTCTTTAACTTTCTTTCCATATTCACCAACTATTATATCCATAATTATAAACTAATAATTTATATTCACTGCTTGTCATTGTCACTGAACTACATTATTAAAAAAATAACACAAACAAAATCTTTTTTCAAATTCTTATTTTGTTCGAGACTGCAACGTGCGTTTCCTTCGTCACCACCGTATCTAAATGAACTAAGAAATTATGTGTAAAGTTAGTAATCGATTATCTAAATAGATACCACAATAGCGGAATTTCATTTGATTTATTATTTAGTTAATTTGACTATCTATCGATCTATGCTGATAAGAGTTGATGTTATCTCAGGAATAGAAACATACCTACCTATAGATTGTTTTCTTTTTTTTTTTATTAAATTATTTATTCTTTCAATGCCATCATCATCATCTCAGCGTTAATCCCAGTCGCATCCGTAGGTTTTTTTTTTAGCTTTGGAGTCTGGAGTCCGCTTTACCAGTCTAACTGCTGATTTTGGCTAAACTTCGATATTTTCCGTTAAGCGACTGCCGTCTGACCTCCACATCGAGCACATATCCTCGATGGACCTCCACAACCCAAAGGCAATATCTAAGAATAGCAGTTAGACCAATTGTTAGACTTTTGAGGGCTCCAACAACCCGTAACGAGGGCCACTAGATGTTCTTAAGGCAACCGGGACCGGGTATTTATTCTTTCAATGCGTAAGACCTTATTTTACTCTTATACTTGGCTTGACAAAATTCTGCAATAGTAATTTTAATTTGAAATGTTATGAAATACTAAAAACACGTTGGATGTGTTTTGGGAACGCCACGAGAGCCTAAGTACTTATTTTTTTTTTTATAATGATTTGTGCACAATATTGTCTATGAAAACATACTGTATGTTTGTCTATACAATATATTATCAAAGAGAATTTAGTGTACAATGAAGCGATTAGTATAGAATTAGACAATCTATAATAGTACATACATAGTTAATTACATGACTTAGGATTTTTTAATACTATTAGATGTTACATTGTGTACAGATTAAACGTGTGATAACCTTAACATAAATAGGTAATTAACGGTTATTATTTCGAACACTTATTGCCGCTATACCAACAAATACTGACGACACGTTTGGTGCAGTGGCTGAGCGATCGACTGATGTACTGCGTGTCACGGATTTGATTTCCGCGGTATTATTATGAGCGAATAGGGATGCGACCGCGTTCCGCAAGCCCTGCCCCTTTCGCCCGCGCATATATTGCCTACCGCACATGTATTATCTCTTTTTGCGAAATAATATGTATTTTTTAGGTTTTTTTTTAAGTTTAGCTTGGCTTTGTAGGCATTAGTAGAACCAGTTATTGATTCCTAGCAATACCTTCACGGATCGGACAGGGTTTTCTTTACATATTGTATATATAAAAAAAACTAAAATAAGAATAATATAAATATTTAAAGAGGGCTCCCATACAACAGACGCGATTTTTATAGATAATTGCGCGACTCCCACTTGGACTTGCCTGTATTATTTATTCTGCATTCATATTATTCATTCATGTCGAAAAGACGGCCACGTGAACCGTCTACGAGGGAGGTTTGAGGCAAAGTCATGATGAGGCCACTATGCTGCGATATCTCAATGTTCTTTATGAATTATTTACTGAATGCCATTTTTGCTACATAAATCACGCACTTTTATGTAGTAAACAACACTATATTAAATAAAAGTCCAAAGAAAAATGAGCGTGACACTCGGCTAACTTTCCCGCCAAAACTCTCACTGTTTTAATGTAACATGAACAACTGTTTGACCGCCAAATTCGAATAATCGATATTTTTTGTTTCAAAATGAATTTTGTTTTTTTTATTTTGAATTTCGAAAGAGGTGGTGCGGTGCAGAAGAAAATATGTCATATACAAACTTTTTATAATGTAAATAGTTTTTAAGTTAAGAAGTCTTTCATGTAAATATAGTTTAAATTTTATTGTTGTATTGTTGTGTGTATGTAATACAGAAAAACAATATTCTTAACGGACTAGACATGTTAGTTTTTGGTTCTAATCAGATAATTTTTAATTTAACTAAGTGTTATATATTATCTATTTATATAGATTTAGATAGTGAAAAATATTTATTACCTGTTTATCTAACATCTCGCTAATACACTATGTAACGTTGCATTTATTTTTATAAATGTTTGTTTTTTCACTTTTAAGTTCGCCGACTCGGCCTTCGACATTATAAATTAAAATGTAGATACAATTAGCAAATTTTTATCTGATAAGACTGTTTAAATCTGACTTCAACTGCACAGTTACTGACACGAGTCAATGACTGAAGACTTAGGAAGTAACACTACTTGTTGTTGTGATCTTGTTAAACTAACAACTTTTTGCCTATTTATTTTGCTTGCCTATTCAGTACGTATGTATAATTTTGGATATGTATGAAAATGTGTATCTATTTTAGTGTATTGTAGGTATGTATAATATTTGCACCAACGACAGTCCCATTTATTGTTCAAGAAAATCTCTGTCCATTCTAAGGTTGCCTGAAGAGTCTGTTGTATATTTGGATTTTTTTAAGTAATGTATGTTTAGGTGTACAATAAAGTATACCTATACAATATGTAAAGAAAACCCCGTCTGACCCAAAAGGATAATAAAGGTTAGGTATACACATGACCAAATAAAATATGAAAATTTACATAATCATTATAGTAACAATACTGATGAATTTTGAAATAATCTTTTTTTTTCGCGAATTTATTCCAACTTCCCCAAAATTTCGTAATTAAAAAAAAAGTGACAACACCATTTTAGAGATGAGAGCAACCACGTGCCCCGTGCTTTGCCCCCCTTCGCTCGCGCATATATGACTACCGTGTTTCCTGACGCACATGTATTAAGTTAACTCGTTTTTTTCAAAATAATATTTATTTTCTTAGGGGGATTTTTTTAAGTTTAGCCCGGCATTATAGGCATTATTAGAATCAGTTATCTATACCTAACAATACCTTCACGGATCGGACAGGGTTTTCTTTACATATTGTATAAATAAATAAACTGTGAACTGACAACAATATTAATCGAAAATGAAACGGAAATTGGTTTGAAATGCGCGAATTCACAAGCTGTACGAAGCATACATGTGTCATGGAAGTTTATTGCACTAATACCTATATTACCGTTTTACGTTATAGTTGAGCCAAATTCGATAAAGAATAGAGGTAAACAAACCGTTGCTAGGCAACGAGTAGTTTACGCCTAAAAGACTGATGTTAACAACCTTTTCTACAAAGATGATTTTCATAAAAGTAATAATCCTACATCCTACTAATCTAAACAGTTTATTTATGTTTAGATATTTATGATTTGCATAGAACGCTTAACCTATTTGAATGAAATATGACATATATGTAAGCTAATTTCCTAATAGGTTACATTTTTTGATACATATACAGTATGTTAAATAACAGAGGGTATTCCCTTAAACTCGTTAATATATATCATTAATAGATTAAAATAAAAATATCAGCATAGAAAAATAGGCATAAAAAAATCCGAATAAAAAAAAATTCTAATTGGAAATAAATTTGAAACCTCCTGTTTTAAATCAAAATAGTAGTCGTCATGTATAAATAAATTGCGACGTTGCCGTCTTTCATGTTCGCGTGTACAGTGTGCTTCTTTTACATGTCAATTTAAAATTTTTATTGAATATTTTCTTATTGGAAAAAAATTTAAAACATTTTGTTTTCGAATGGAAATATTTTTTTTAGCATGTATGTATGCTATACTATTTCAGGTTAACGGGAACGCCCTCTGTTAGTTAACATACTGTATATTATAACTAGTCCATTTTTGAAAATATTCCTGATTACAATGCATGTGTTATATAATTGATATAAAAGTAATTAAAATACGCAAAATTGTGTTGACAAATGCCTCAACTTTATTCATTGGTTGAATACTACAAAATGTGTTCAATATCTGGATTTCATCCATCTTTCTTTTTTTGTAGGGCTATCACGTAAAATTAATGTCGACTTTTTAATGGTTTTTCGAAATACCAAGTTATTATGCATGTTCTTTCAGTGATTCTATTGAAATATGCTGCAATAGGAATTGTTAATAAATAGTTAGCATGTAAAAGACGATAATGATGTAAATAACAGGAGATTTGTAAAACGTGAGTTGTGATAACCCTAAATTGGTTTGTTTACCTGTATTCTTTATGGAGCTTGGCGGGAATATAGTAGTGTATACAAGGTGCGGTGCATCCTCCACAAAAAGGAGACTTTTATAAAAGGCAAAAATTAGTGTGTGTGTCTCGAAATAAATAATCAAATTAAAATTACGATACCTGACCAATAATAATTAACACAAACTTGTTGTTTAGTTATTGCAGCTAAAGTGTGTTTGGAATAAACCACTTTCAAAGAACAAAATCGCTCCGTTGCGTTTGCGATAGGGAAACAACAGCCATTTAGGTAGGTAGCTTCCCTTATTTCCTTGTAATTTATGTCAGAAGACGTTATACAGATTACTTTTCATATATAGGAACAAAGGCTTTTTAATATAAGTACACTATGTAAAGAAAACCCTGTCCGATCCGTGAAGGTATTGTTAATTTGTTAGGTATCCATAACTGATTCTACTAATGCCTACAAAGCCGGGCTAAACTTAAAAAAAATACCCTCTAAAAATATTATTATTTCGCAAAAGGAGCTTACTCACATACCTAGTAATACATGCGCGGGCGACGTGTGGCGAGGCACACGGTCAAACAAATGCCGCCATTATTGTACATTCATTCATAAGGTATTTGGTGTTATCACTTTTTAAAAATTAACCAAATATTTGGAAAGTTTGAGTTAATTCGCGGAAAAAAAGATTATTTCAACATTCATTACTATTTTTATTATGATGATTACGTAAAGTTTCATATTTTATTTGGTCATGTGATTACCTAACCTTTATTATCCTTATCGGTCGGACGGGGTTTTATTTACATGATGTATAATTTAAAAAACCCTTATATTATAACTAAAATTAAATAACCGATACATTTTCTCCAAACAACGCCTTACCCGATAGTTATGTTCAGCGATCTCCTTAGCCCTGGTGTTGCCCTGCGTGTGCAGCCGCAGCTCCTCCTGCCGACGCAGGCGCAGCGCCTCCGAGTGTGCGAGTGCCTCCCCGCGCATGCGCCGGTAGCGCCGCATGCACAGCAGGCGCCGCGCGTGCGATTGGATCTTCACGATAGCCCACATCTTGTGCCCGTACGAGCGACGGACTAAGTAGCCGCGGGCTGCTGCCTATGAGACAAGGTGAGGTTATTGTGTGTTAATTACGGGATCTATTTTTATTCTATACTGTCTGCTTGTAACGCTTATCCAACTGTTGATACTGTTGTGTAATGATGACATTTTGACGTGACGTCTTATAATTCGATTGGACCGGCTGCACGCAGGAAACACATGACTCATGAGGCGTTACCTCGCTCTGAGGCGTTCCATTTAAAGCTTGAAGTGCAAGCGAGAGCGCGGAACGAACGACAAAGAGGCACAATCGGTCTCCGCGCTCGGCAGCATTCGACATCTGTCTCTCTCCTACTTGATTGAGCGATGCGTCCGCATGGACAGCTGCTATACAATAATACAAACATGTTTCCGCCAAGTACGAAGTGCAATGAAAAGTGAAGTGGTGTCAATTGTTTATAGCAATGATAATTGCGGTGATAAAGGTTTGAAAAATGCACCATTCCATCAGTAATTTCTTATGACGTTGTCACGTTCAACTATCGTCAGTGAACCGACGTTACAGAGAACCGTTTTTCTTATTGTATATAGAACACAATAGAAAAAAAACAGTAAGTATAACAAAAATATTTATGAACTTACTTGTAAAGAGACAATATGTCCACGAAGATGCCTGAACCGGTGAGCCAACACTCTAGCACGTATCAAAGCTTGCAGTCTCGCATACCCAACCTTCATCTTGTTATACCGAATTCTTTGCAGCTTGCCTCGCCAGTGACGTTGGATCAAAATGGCCGCCGCTCGCATCTTCAAGAACCGTCTGCGGTACACCCACCCTCGAATAGACCTCTGCAGGATTAATATTTTCCTAGTAAGCACTCTGTCTCTTTCCTGCTCTAGGAACAAGTCATGAGCGTCCTTCAGAAAAACTTTGGTGTGACCCAGCTGGTAGTCAGACTTGCCAAGGACTGAAGCACAGATCTTCGCAGTAGCTGTGCGACAGTCAGTCTTGTGCGCAGGTGGAATGCCGGATATTAAGAACCGGTATCTTTCGACAAACTCTTTGAAGCTGTGCCTGATAGGATATCCAGCCCTTCTGATTCTGATCGTCTCCATCATACCAGAGTACCTGAGTTGTCTGCAACAAAGACCACGGTCGAACAGCATTGGCTTTTTGAATTCATTTGGTTTTATACACCGTATGAAAAACGGCTGACATGTGCCTAATGTTCGCATCAACAAGTCGAGGGACTTCTTGAACTGCGTTGAAAGTGTCGGAGTTCGTTTCCGCGTCTCAGATCCCATCGCGATGTCATCCTGGAATATATGTTGCAGAAACTTGTTCGTAGAAATGTGAATTAATTGCAATAAATCAGCACTAAATGTATCTCGGTTCTTCTCGAGGAAACCTCTCGTATCATAGAAAACTATTCCAGCGAAGTGGTTGAGTCCAAAACTGGTATTTATATCTGACTTTGGCTTCAAGTAGTTTCTATGTAGACCATGGGTCTTGTGTAGTTTTGCTAACATCGTTTGGTCAGTCCCCTTTGGAAACTTCGACTCTTCATCAATTAAAGCCATAATATTCAGCTGTTTTAGTGCAATCAAATCCAAGGCATCTTGATTGTCAACGAATTCTATATGCTGCCAGTTGATTCCTTCATGGTTATATTCTTCTTGTTCCAGTTTGAATATGTGTCTAACGAAGAATTGCTGCAAATTTTCGTTGGCAAAGTTTATGCAGAACTGTTCGAAGCTGTTTTGATCGAAGTTTTCAAAACCGAATATGTCTAGGACGCCAATGGCGGTTCGCATTGTCGACTTTGGTCTGTAGATTGCAGAGTTGATCTTTTTAACGATGGTGACGAAGAGACGTCCATATATGCCTTTGACAAAAGCGTCTCTGATGTCTACTGATTGCGTTTTGCTGAGGGTTGATATGACGGTTTCTCCATGGGCAAACAGTGTCTTTCTAGTAAGTGCGTCTATGAGCGACTGCATGGGAACACCTAACAAGGTCGCTACTCTTCTCACATTGGCTTGTTCTATAATTTCTGTTGCATCTAAGTTGTCGACGACTGTTGCTTCGTATTTAATGTTGCCAGTGTGTAAGACAGCAGCTAACAGTTTTAATATTTCCCATATTTCTGGTTCAGTGAATAATAAAACCTTCATGGCTGATCTTATGTCAGCGAATTCGGCCGCATCATCTCTGCCTTCACAAGTAAGACTTCCACCCTGGAAAAGAAATCTTCGTTAAGTAGATGCTTATCTTTAGAACTATGTAATTTTAACGGGAGATGATTATCTAAATATTAAATTGTATATGATTTTTATCTAATAATACATAGATATTACAATATATAATAGTTTGTATATCGATATTATCAATAAGGACCCGTACCTATATATTTTTTTGTTTTTCTTTAGCAGTATTTACCAACACTCACGATACATTAACTATAAAAGATAGAATATAAATAATCATAATAAATAAAAAAGTAATCATAATAATAGTAAATCTTCTGCTTTTGACTATACGTTATATTTTCTTTATACGAAACCTGATTACAATTTGTTCAGAATAAGCAACTGAATCGATTCTAATCATTTTTACACCATGTTATATTTTTTCCCGAATACATTTAAAAATTGTTGCATTGTGGTTACCGAGCGCACAACTCAGATGAAGTTAGATCATAGTACGCGTGAGACACGGCCCCTCGTGACGCGCAGTTACAGGCGCGGCCGGGCAAGCCAGACATTGATCATACTTTTGTTGGGACAACTAAGTAAGATAACAAGCTCATAAACTTTGTGGTTTTTCATATATTTTTGAAATTTTGTACATACATTCTTAATTTAAAAATACTGGGCACGTGTTTCGAGTTTCGCATAAACAAAAAATATTGTTGTATATGCACTAGCTATTATACATATACATCGTAACTGGTTCCACTAAGACTGGTGCCTGCCAGGGCCACAGGCTGTTTGAAAGTGATACTGTGGCCCATTGCGTACAGGCAAATGAAAGAACCAGTGTAAGTCTGATACGTCCTTCTGCCCCTCCCAGAGTCGGAGAGGTAATTTGAGGATTTCTCACATCGATCACTTATACACTAGATACACAATCTCCAACAAAACTCTTATCAAAAATGGCGACAAATATTAAACAGTCGTAAAATAAATATACATTAATTTAAAATCAGCCTTAAGTACAGTGTATAAAGTTCTTATCACAAAGCAATGTAAAAAAAGCCATTAATTTTTACGACCGAATCTGGTACACCAAACTTCAAATCAAATTCAATCTTACACGCATGCATTAAAGTCAGAATGAATAAATACCAAATGAGAGAAGCACCCAAGTGCTGTGTTGTGCGCTTGTTCAGTTCAACCATCTCTTTACGCTGATTGTCAATCTAGTGTATAAGGGATCGATGATTACTCACAAAAAAAAAAAATGTGCTTACCCCAGACAAATATCTATAATCAGACGGTTCAGTCAGTTCTAGCTTCTTCTTCTCTTCTTTGGACAGTCCTGCCAACAAGCAGTAGAACACATGGTAGTTTCTCTCATCCGCTCCCTGGGAGACTATTCTAGACTTTTCTAGAAGGTACTGCTCGATCTTGGCTCCTTCGATGACTCCGCTGTTGTTAAAGTGAATGTCGATGTACTTGCCGAACCGCGAGGAGTTGTCGTTTCTGACAGTTTTCGCGTTGCCAAAGGCTTCCAAGATGGGATTTGCTTCTAGAATCTGAAGAAGAAATGTTCAATTATTAACACTACTAGTACTCATCATCATGCCGACCTCCGTGGCGCAGCGGTCAATACGCCTGCCTGCGACGCGGCCAGGCCAGGTCATGATGGAAAACGATCTTTTCCTGATTGACCTGGGTCTTGGATGTTTATCTATATATGTATTTATTATAAATATAGTATCGTTGAGTTAGTATCCCATAACACAAGTCTCGAACTTACTTTGGGGCTAGCTCAATCTGTGTGATTTTAAAAATAAAAAATTATTATTTCATTATTAAATCCTGTTTACGATTTCGTCATGCGTTCATCGTAACATCTTATTTACTTTTTTTTTTCGCTTATCGTTCTTTCTAATTTCGTTTTAATTGCCTCCTAGGAGACCTGGCGTGTGTTGAATAGCCTTTAGCCCCCTTCAAACACTGGCCTACACAAAATCAATCAATACCGTAAATACCTAGCATTTTTTTAAATTATAAGGTCAGTAAGCAAAATGGAAGCACTCGACCAATTTAAATTTGTTCTTTTTTTAAAGAACACTAATTTAAAAATGATTTAAATTCTCATACAAAAATAGAACCACCTTGTTTCCAAAGTTCCTTGTTTTGATTCATGTGGATCTTTGTTTTGTGTCAAAGTTGTTGGCCGTTAAGTAGCTGCTGAATAAATGCGTATCATCACTTCTTCATTTTAGGGATTTATTCACAAAATCCTTTAAAACTCATTTCAGGTTACGGGCCCAGCACGCTTCCTTCGCAATCAATGTCAAGATCTTGTCATTAATTTAGGGAAAATAGATAGGTATATTTTTGACAGATTGAGGCTGTTGTGAGACGGAACATACTTAAAATTACGACTATTTCCTAAATTCTCTATTAAAATGTATTCGCGACGTGATTATAATTTATCAGATTCTAATCTTTAATTAATTAATGAAATCCGAAAGATGTGTTCCGATTGAAGATAATCTTGTAGTATTCTAATTGACAAATAAATGTAATTCTTGTAGTATTAATCAGTGTAGATTAGTACGTTATTACGTACAAGAAAACAAAACAACACAACACAAACATTGATAAAGATAATTTCATTAAAATATTGTTGAGATTAGGATAGAGCAAAGATTAGTCTTGATCATCACCATACGCATATATCTTGGAGTAGATTTAATTCTGTATTACTCACTCAAAACTTAAGCAAAGCTTATAACTAGTTTCAATGATCCAAATAGCTCCAAGCTAGTATTAAGTAATGCTTAAATCTTGAGTGACGTTCCGTAATACGAAGCTTAGTATCTTGTAGGTAGTATTGCCTAATGCTCCAACGTATTCATTGCATAGTTTTCAAATCGTTGAAAGCCGGTCACTCTTTTATTATCTCGTGCTATCATCATCATATCGGTGAATTAATTCTCTGAAAATATCATCGTGAAAAGTTGGGTGAAGTGAGGTTAAAATGAGCTGTCAATACTGTCAATAACTTAGCTTTCGTTGGAATTACAACTAGAGTGAGATGTGAGATGGTTGCAGTATCGCACACACAGGTTAAGACACGCCACATGATCAACTAGGAATAATGGTCTCTAGGTTGTATGCCATAACATTGACTGCCGGCAGAAGTTACAACCCACCAAACAAAGTCATGCCACCAAGGATTCGTCGTGTTCCGGCATGATGTCTGGTGAAGCCGTACGGAGGACGGCTCTGAGCAGTTGTGTTGCGATGTTTGCCGGGTACGATGCACCAAATGTTGTGTGGGTAATTTCGTCACGGAGGGTCTCCAGATCAATCTCCACCTTTTTTTTTTTCGGGGTGGTAATCCTCATAGGGTGTCCGCCGCCCTGGGATGGGCGACGGGGTCTGTCAGACTTTTACTGACTAAAACCACCCCGGTGCTTCTTCTATCACGAGCGCGCGTAGGACCGTGGGAGTCTAAATTCTTCCACGGCCCCACACTCTCGTGTTGGCCCGATATGTCCGGGCCTCGTCTCCCGCACGGGGTAGTGGGGTGTTAAACTAACCCATGCATCGCCTCAAAGGCGCGCTCCGAAACTAGCGCACACCTCCACCTCGGGGTCCAACAAATAGGGAGCGGGGACTTCCCCATGTCCCTCGCCCCTGGATCCATTCATGGGGGGCGGAAGAGGGCGTTATCCGCCCTTCCTCGACGCCCGGTGCGTCTTCTGCGGCCCGGGAAGGGAGTTGAGATCTCCCTCTCCCGTTCCGCAGCTTCCTTCTGCGACATCGCGTCCTCACAGAAGGACACCACCGCGTCCCACGACACTGCGCTACCGACCATCCTCCGCACTACTGCCGGCAGCGACAGGTCGCCTCCTACTTCATTTGTGAGGACACGGCGCTGCTCCTCCCAAGATACACACTCGGAGAGCGTGTGCTGCGCCGTGTCCTTCCCGCATTGGACGCAGTGGTGGCACCGAGCGTCCGGCTCCCTGCCTAAGCGACGCAGGTACTTGCCGAAGCAGCCGTGCCCCGACAGTACCTGCGTCACCCTGAACGACAGGGAGCCGTGCCTTCTCCCGAGCCAGTCGTTGAGTACTGGCCGGATCGCCTCGACGGTAGCGAGGCCGGCGGTAGGGCGCATGAGCCTCTGCCGCCAGTCCGCCACTAGGACCTGACGGAGCTCCTCTCGGCGCAGCTCTATCTGTCGCTGCGCCGGACTGAAGCCCCGTGTCCGCTCTTCCTCGCGCCATCGGTACAATGACGAGAGTACTTTCGCCTCTAGGTCCCAAGGCTAGGATCCGGCGAAATCGTGCGATACCCGCGGACGACCCTGACGGCCATCGCCCTCTGCGGCTTGCGCAGAATGGCGAGTGTTCCGGCTGTCAGGTCCATCGCCCACACAGCGGCCCCATACAGCGCCATGGATCGCACGATTCCCATGGACAACCGCCTACAGGCGGCGCTCGGGCCCCCCATGTTGGGAAGCAACGTTGACAACGCGCCTGCTGCAACCCATCAGCTTGGGCGCCAGCCACCGGAAGTGAGATCAATCTGGCGCAGCATCGTTGGTTGTGTTGTTGGGTTTAATATTGCATCACCTTGCTCAACTGCCGTCTTCCTTCTCATTCACTAAGTTTTATAAGTGAGTAGGCTTAATAAACTAGCGCGCTTTACCATCACCGATTGCATCACTGCTTACCATCAGGCAGGATTGCAGTCAAGCACTAGTTTACAATTAATAAAAAAAAAAAAATGGTGATCCAGTGGCAACGACTTACGAGGTCATGAAATCGCATCCAGACGGGCGTTTTAGTTTGAATAAAATTATTGCATCGCCTATGTTCGTGTCTTCGATCGGTGAAGGAAACCCTCCCTCCCACCGGCCTGTGTCCCAGCATTGGGAACATTTTAGGCTGATTATGCTACGCCACAATAAGTACCTTGTAGCTAATTAGTTATCAAGTGAGAAATGTAAACCCTAAAATTTTCTCCAATTCATCTGCAACATTACTTCAAATTCATCACAAAATCTAACCTGTTGTTCAATCCAAGAGTGCTTTCCACTAATCGCGGCAAGGTACTGGAGAATCAGCTTCGTCGACTCGGTCTTTCCAGCGCCGGATTCCCCGCTGATGACGATGCATTGATCTTGTTTATACCGACGCATATGTGCGTACCCATTGTCGCCGATCGCGAAGATGTGTGGAGGCAGTTCCCCGATCTTCCTCTCCTTGTACAACTTGATCTGGTCTGCCGTGTAGATCGGCAGTATTTGGTACGGGTTTACGGCTACTAAAATTGAACCGGTGTATGTCTGAAAATGATAACACTCTAGTTAGTTGAACACGTTTTAAAATGTTTGTTTTTTGGACAAAGCACAGAAAATATTTAATTATTGCCTAATGTAAGTTCTTCTTTTGTAATGGTTTTCAATTGCATATAGGAATAAACTATTGAAAACCATTACAAACAAAAAACTATTGTCAAAATTAGTAAAGCAATTATACGATGTCAACTATTTAATTAGTGCTTTCTAATTACGATGCCTTAGAAGTATTTGATAGAAGTATTTGAAATTACAAGGTATATATAACCTTGTAATTGATTTATTTACCTCTTTTGACAATAATTCCCAGACAATTGAAACTTACACTATGGTTGAAACTAATGATGCTGGAGAGGGAGAGGAAGACGAAATAAAAGATGGATGTGTGAGGAATAAGATAACAGAGAAAGTAATGAATGAGAGCGTGACGATTAATTGGGGAACAAGAAAAATGTTGTATGAACCCATTTAACATGGAACACCGGCAGAAAGTTTATGATTTCTATGGTCGAAACAAACTATTGGTGTCAAAAGTTGATATAGCGATTTTGACAATTTTTGATGAGCAAGTGTCATTCAACTTTAAGATGGTTAAGCAATTACGAGGTCGACTATACAGACAATAGTATAACACAATACTAAATAATTTTGAATGAAATGAATAAATATGGTAAATATTGAAACAATTTTAAACGAAAATGAAAGTTGACCAGTGGCATCTAATATATGCTTATTGTAAATGAATATTTATTTATTTAAACGTATCGCACAAAGGTACAAAGGCGGTTTTAATGCCTTCGGAGAATGCCGAAGGCATACCTGTCAACCGAGGGTGTTCAAGAGGTGAGATGGCAGGTTCTTTGGTTGATAGGAACCAACTCTTAAATTTAGTTACACAAATACATAAGTAAGTTATATATACATATAAATTACCATAATATGTACAATACTAAATCAAAATAGAGAGGTATTGAGATGACTCTTTGTTATTTGTTTAGAATATAGGTCCTAATCGTAATTTTGCAATTTCCGCTTAAATGCAAGTCGACTGGTACCCGTCCTGATATCTAGAGGCGAATATTGGTTAAGAAATACAGATATCCGATTTAGAAAGATTGATGATGTCACAAATAATTACAGGACAATCCGATTTCTCTTAACCGTAGTATTTTCGCCTTAGACCAGAGGTCAAGTGAAAGCCTTATTTTTTCCAATAAATTGAGATTTATCTGCCTCTTCATTTTGATGAATTCCTGATCCGTGCCGCTTGTCCTTGCTTAAAACTGGTTTATTACATTTTTTCCGTCAGACCAATAAAATTTACATTCACTAAAAAACGTGCAAACTGAAATTTAAATTATTGAGTCATCGCAAGTTTTAGCTTGATCAAAAAGTTTGAGTTTCACGACAAGGTAGTTCGACTACAAAGGGTAATTATTCAAAGATCAGCAAAATATAAGGGTGTGTGCAGACTATCTGACTGTATTTTTTTGAATATTTTCTTCATGGACTAACATCGCTATAGCGAAAGAAAATTCAGCCATTTTAGTTAGTATATTCGTTTAGGTCCAGTACGTATAGCTACATATTATATAGTAAGTTTCCTATGTTCCTATGGGACAGTTGATAAATTTTTCACATTCATGATATTCGTCTCATAAAGAATGTTGTTGGCTTTGATTGTCTGTATCACACCCAGCTGTTCTTTGAAAATAAACCCTGCAAATCAAGATCGGTACAGATTCTAATTTTTTTTTTATGGAATATTGTTACAATTGTTGATAGAAATAGGCACACGTTTCAAAAGTAAACAACTCACAACTGTTACAGTATACTTCACACTCAAGTTCTTTTTACACAATAGCTACGTTTATAAACATTGAAAAGGTTCATACTGAATGAATAACATGACGTCAACCAGTAAACAAGAAAATTGAGGAGACGAATTAATAAGAACTGGAAGAAGAAATCGCGCAGTAAGTTATAAGTGTCTATCAGCCGTGATCTCAGAATAAACACCCTTCCTATCCATAACATCTTTCATACAACTAATTCATCTTTTCTTTTGAGTCTTTTCGTAAAGCATACATTCATATTTAAAGAAGAAGCTTATACTTACATAAATGAGATTCTCATTGTATCTTATAAGCAGATTCCTGAGGATTCCGGCTTCGTGCAGGTCGCCGAGCGAAATCATATCCTCGACGCCATGCACGGAGGTGGCGTGCATCGCCTTGATGCGTCGCTCCGGCGGCAGCCATTGCTCGTTGCCGTCGTCGTCGCGGACTCGAATCCGTCGGCCTTCGGCAGCGAGGACGCGTGCGCCGATCGCTACGTCGAACTCCCGACCAGACACCGGCTCGATCCATATGTAATCGCCCTGGAAATTAGATTAAATTCAATTAGTATTGGGGTTATATATCGTGTTGCCTGGACCTCTATTCTCTATACAGAAGTCCTTGTTACAAGAACCTAATAGTCAAAATATGCCAAATATATGTAGTTCATACAGAAATCTGACCATATAAGGTTGATGATTTACAGTTAACTGGCCAAGTAAAGCAATGTCCATCAGAAAACCCAGGGTCGGTCAAATACGTCAATTCGTAAACCAATGAAGACTAACATTTTAGCCATAATCTACACACTTTTGTTATTAGAAATAACTGTAATCCTAAATAGGCGCCTATACATATTGGCAAAAAAAAAATTGCATTACGTAGCATCCTACTTAATGCAGTCCCCAACAAGTTGTCGGTCTCTCAACTCAGGCAAAGCTAAATGACATTTTTATAATTATTATCATCTACCCTTGAAAACAAAAATGTGGTTTATGTTAGCTCTCCTTTTTGGGAGAAGCAATGATGAAAGCCAATGTGGCCATAGATAGGTGAACCAGAAACCAATCCAACCAGTTTTTTACAAAGCCGCTTTTGCAACAGTACAGATCCTTGTAGCAAGTTTTTGATAATAGAAAAAAGGTGATTAAAAAGCAGTAAACCTGCTTTTGCCGATAGCTCTCTTTAATATCACCCGACAACTTTCGTGAGATTGATTCATAAGTTACATCTATTTCCTGTTTTTAAGTACCTCACCTACTTATATACTAAAAGAAGCTGACTTCTGCGTAATTTATGCGAACTGAGTATAATTTATTTATTAGTTTTCTATCTAGCTTTTATTTTGTGTTCGATTTTTTCGTAATGTTTAGAGTCAGGTTGCATGAACCGGATTTTAAGAGTATTTAAACGACATAATAGCTGGATAATTAGGTAACACAACACAGTACCAATAGATTTCATTTTGAAAGCTCTACAATATTCATTACAAATTTTGTTTGTTTGTAATTTTGTTTTTATAAATAATTTGTTGAGCAGTCAAATTCTTCGAACATATTTCTAAACCGATACGACCTACTGCTTCTAAGGTCGAGATTTATGATGCAATGGATTACGTTACGCAATTAGGACGCCGCGTTGGTCCATTGATACTATTTTCTCTTGTTTTAAATGTACCATACTATTGTATACTATTGTATCTATCCGATATTTACTTGGCCACAAGCAAGTAGCAATTCCATCTAACTTCACCTTTTCCTGATCATGTCAAGAATATACGTGTATACATATTATACATAATATGTATAATATCTGGACTACTTACTTAGTAGAACAAGACATCTATGATGATAAGTCAGCCCCTAATAATTTTATTTTGTTAACCTAATAAAAGGTATGGAAGTAATCGGATCAGACATTTGTGCAGCTAATGCAGCTGAATACCAATATTTTACACAAAGCGATTGGTAAGACTTGCATAATAATTATATCCTGCGGTTTACAAGCAACTTCGAAAATCGTATCAAAACAAAGTCGGCGGGCGCCTTATTTATAATCAGCATCAGCCTATAGCAGTCCATTTCTGGACACAGGCCTCTCCTATTGCACGCCATTCAACTGGATTTTCGGCAACTCATCAAGAAAGGTACTACCAGCCATTCAGCGAAGATCGTCGCTCCATCTAGCCTGCGGGCGGTCCACCTTGCTTTTACCGATTGGCGCACTTTTATCAGAATTTCAACAGAATAGAAGAATGTAAAGAAGAATATTTAAAATAATATGATTGACTTCTAAAAGTATTTGTATACAAATCTATTGACAGAAAATGTATCATTTATAATACGCCGCATTAATATACATATGTATCACTGTTTATTAAGTATCAGAGTGGATATAATTTTATTAACCACCACGAAACAAGTGACTGTCCACTAAAAATGGCGCTTAGAAAATACAAACCGTATTGTCCAAGCGCTATTTTTAGTGGACAGTTCAGAGCAAAACATTCAACATAACATCACACCAGCATTTCCCGAAGGATCACGCAGAGGTGTACCTACAGTCACTCACATCCATGTTTCCTCAGTAATATTCGAGTCTCATGTAATTAGGAGCGAGGCTATTACCATCAGCCAGGAACGCTCTAGTTAGACTTAGGGAAATGATGGTTTAATTTGATGGAAAAACCTTAAAACATTTATGTCGATCGGGAAAATAAACCTCATGATTAGCATTAAGGCTGGCAACTAAGACACTCAGGGGGTAGAAATAACTAACAAAATATTATTGTCACACATGGAACCGCGTTATATTTATGTACTCTATGGCAGGGGTCAGACAAATTATACCGATAAAATCAGAATTAATAGAAATTGAATATGTCGAAGACTACACATACTTGCACGACTTCACTACACATACGTGCAATGATAAAGAAGTAGACCAAAGAATCAAAATGACATGGAACAAGTATTGGGCAATGAAAGAGATATTCAAGAGTAGTCTCCCGGTAACACTGAAAACCAAAGCTATGCAGACATGTTTGATACCCTGTCTCACTTACGCTTCTCAAACATGGCCGCTCTCCGCTAAACAGACTCACAAAGTTAAAGTGTGCCAAAATAGCATGGAACGAAGTCTTTTGGGTCTAAAGCTAAGCGACAAAGTCAGAAATCAAGATATCAGAAAGATCACCAAGGTACCGGACATAGCAAAGACTATAATGAGCCAGAAATGGAAATGGGCCGGACATGTCCAAAGATCACCAGGTAACAAATGGTCCAAAATTATCACTAATTGGTACCCTATACACAAAAAAGGCGAAAGGGCAGGCCAGTCAGACGTTGGAGTGATGACATAGTAGCCACGGCTGGAGTTACTTGGAATAGACTGGCAAGAGATAGAGACAAGTGGAGAGAAATGGAGGAGGCTTTCACCGCCAGAGCGGTCCTTAGCACAGAAGAAATACTAACAAACTAGGTTATAATTTAAATAAGTACTAACACAACTAAAGTTATATATAATAATATGTGAAAATCTATCTGTGTAAGGAATTAATAAAGCTATTATTATTATTATTATGGCAGGGGGCCCTAATTTGTAATTCCAACACGATTTCATTGTCATTATGCTTAGAAGTTCGTAATCTGCTAAATTTATAATGATCGATCAATTATCTCGGTCGTCTCGTACCTAATGGAATGGTGAAAGAATGATATTGCCGTATTGCCATTATTATAAAATACGTTAATAGAAATGATTTTCTAAAAACTAATACTCAATTTGAACATTCATTAATATGGAGTGAAGTGAAGTGTCAGTGATGGATCACTGGAATGTTATAATGGCGCCTTTTTGTTAGCAGATTACGAAAATTGTCAAAATCGATCATTATGAGATCACTGATCGGCTATTTTGACACTATTGTAATAGCAGACTAGGGCCCCTGCCCCCTAATCGTCGAACACATTTTTGTCAAACGATTGCGACTAGTTGGGATTGTGGACTGTGTCTACCAAGATGGATGGCGGAGTGGACAGATACTTTTTTATTTATATATTTAATATTTGTGTACACACAACAAAATACATTAGGATAAGACAAAATTAAGATCTGAGATTTTATGTTTGAGTAACCAATCCAAATTCGATATTTCTACATCTCTTCTCATAAATAAATTGGGTTGGTACCTAATCCAAACACACAACCTTCCCTCTTTAGTGGATACCGGACCTAAGACCTACGTCCTACGTATTAGAATACTTATTGCTAACGCTTATCAATTTGTCTATGTACTATAAGTAATGTTCTAAAACATAATCAGGGCTTTCTCACAATTCCATAATTACAATAGGTTTATCTCCAATAAAGGTATTTAATAACCTAGATAAAGTTATTATCATAACATGTCCATTAGCATCCTGTCATAGATGTTGAAAGATACATAGGTATAATGTTGAGATTAATGTTGATAAGTAAATTTATGCTCGTCTACTAAGCATTTTATCTATTGGAGTAGGCTAATGTTTATAGAGTTACTAGCTTTCCGCCCGCGGCTACGCCTGTATGGAGTTCGGTTATATCGCGCTTTTTAGATTTCCCTCGGGAATATCGTTTTTTTCTAGGATCAAAATTTAATCCGGACTTCTAACTTTACGTCTGCAAAATTTTAAAGCAATCGGTTCAGTAGTTACGGCGTGAGTGTAGAACAAACAAACTCACTTTCCCATTATAAATATTGGTATTTTTATTAATAAAACCATGTGCTTATCCAAATTATTAGGTTTCTCTATTTGCTTGAACAATGATTTGACAAAGTTCTTAGCAGAAAAAAACCTCAAAATTTGCCTTAACTTACTCGTCAAAAAAACAAACACGGCTAGAGATGGGCAAAGAACCGGGTTTAAACCGTATCACTGGGTTAAAACCCAATAAAAACCCATTTATTCCCTCCCACCGGGTTTTTATTCGGGTTTTTATTTTAATTATAATTTAAACACGGTAAATGTAAATATTTGTGAATATTATAGTCCGTATTATATAGTATTGTAACAGTAAGATTCATCAGTCGTCAGTCTCGATGCCACTTTTAATTGTTTGTTGCACCGGGTGACGTCTTTACGTCGGCGCCGGTTGTCGCTGAAAACCAGCGCTGGGCTCTGTTTTGCATAGACTCTGAGCATAATGCTGAGCGACAGCCGTTTTGCGTGGATGTGACGCATGTTTCCCTCAATTATGTCTAATTTTTAGTGTTTTTCTAAACTTTTGCGTCATGTTTACTGCAAATAAACGTTTTTTCTTTCTTTTCTTCTTTCTTTTCATCGTCCGTTTTTTTTGAAGAAAAAAAGGCTGTTTTTAGATTAGATTATATACTACACTTCTTCTTCTTCAGCCTATAGAGGTTCACTGCTGAACAAAGGTCTCCCCCAAGGCTTTTCACGATGACCGGTCTTCTGCTGCCCACATCCGTCGGCTTCCCGCGACTTTCACCAGGTCATCGGTCCGCCTTGTTGGGGGCCTATTTACGCTGCATCTTCCGGTACGTGGCCGCTACTTCAGAAACTTACTACCCCGTCGGCCATCGGTTCTACGAGCAATGTGCCACTTAATTTTAGCGACTTGAAGAGCTATGTCGGTGAGTTTGGTTCTTCTGCGGATCTCCTCATCTCTGATTCGATCGCGCCGAGAAACTCCGAGCATAGGTCTTTCCATCGCCCTTTGTGTAACTCTTAGCCTTCGTATGAGGCTCATTGTGAGCGACCACGTTTCAGTTCCGTAAGTCATCACTAGAAACATACACTGATCAAAGACTTTAGTCTTGAGACCATGTGGTATCTTGGACGACGCGAAGATGTAGCGTAGCTTCGCGATCGCTGCCCAGCCGAGCTGGACTCGACGAGACACCTCTTTCTCGAAGTTGGACTGTTTGTCCCAGGTATATATAGTTATGTATACTCGTTAACAACTTCGAGTGCGGAGAAACCAACTAGAATTGAAGTGGGTGCGATATGAGAGTTCCACATGATCTTCGTCTTATCCATGTTCATCTTTAGAACCACTTAGGAAGCTCTGCTGAGGTCATTGTGCATTTTGCCCAAGTCGTCCAGGGTCTCCGCTATGACCACGCTATCATCTGCAAAACGGAGATTAGTGATGTACTCGCGGTTGATGTTGATGACAAGTTCTTTCCAGTCCAGGAGCTTGAAGATATCTTCCAACGCAGCAGTGAACTGGGAGATATGACATCTCCTTGTCTCACTCTAGGCTACAGTTGGATCGGTTTCTAGTTCTGATGCTGGAGACGGACTGACATGGTGGCGTTTTTGTACAAACACTCACCCCAATGTGTCGATAGTCAATTTGGCACCGCTGGAGAGACTGTAGCACTGCCCAAGTCTCGATCAAATCGAAGGCCTTCTCATATTCCACAAACGCTAAGCATAGTGGTTTGTTATACTCCTCGGACTTTTGTATAACTTGCCGCAGCGTATACAATATGTTAAGAAAACCCTGTCCGATCCGTGAAGGTATTGTTAGGTATCGATAACTGATTCTACTAATGCCTGCAAAACCTGGCTAAACTTAAAAAAAAATACCCCCTAAAAAATAAATAACTTAAATAAAATAAATAGGTAATTTCATGGCAACACAGGCACAGGTCATGACCGCAGTTGACCTCATGCTTGTAGGTATAGGTAGCTTGTTGAAAGAAACAATGATACTTAGGCAGCTTGAGAAAAGAATTTTTTTTAAGGAGGAAGGTCGTCTGACTCTCCGAATGTATTATTTCATTGCGGAGGGATTGGATTGCTGGGGATTGCAGGCGGAGATGTTCCATATTTCGTCGCACGAGATTAGCACGGACATGCACACAAATAAAAATCAAGTGGTGGCAAATCCGCGCTGGCTACAGTTGGCCCCTACCAATCCACTGCTCGCCGAACTGATAATGGACAATAATGATAATGTACTCACGTACAGGTCGGAGAAAATATCGTAAGGCACCGTCATGCTGGAACCCTCGTGCAGCATTGACCGATAAGTATCCACTTCCAAAACACCTGATCACAACACAGCTAATTGCAGTTACTACCTCCGTCAGCATGTTACATTACTCTACGTTAGAAAACGACATGATCACACAATACACGAATGGTGTGTACACCAGCAATTTTTCCGCGCAACTAATAATTTAAAGTAAAAATTATTTTTATTTTATAATCATAGGTATCTATGCGGCTGGCGGCTTCATGCTTTGATAGAGATGTGTAAGTAATCAAAATATTGTTTTTTTTATCGATTGATACTCGTCTATTTTTTTTTGGTATCGATTTAGTATTGTAGTTTCTCATTCTTATTCTCGATTCAACATCGCATGGAATTTTTTAGAACTTTTACAAAACTCAAATTAGCGAGGTACACTGCTGTAAATGAAAATCATGCCAAAGTATTAATTTCAGTTTCTGTCTTAATATCGATGATATTGACCGATAAAATATTTGTAAAACTTTACTAAAATTGTGTTTCATAAGTCTTTCTCGTTTCTGTTTACTAATACTTGTGTTATAATAATGTTATTAGTAATTAATCGATAAACAAATAAAAGTACTTTTACCACTGTGTAATCTGTGTTTTTACAACAAATCCTTCAACCAGATACAAGTTTCGATTAATAGCGATAAAAAAACGTTATTACGCATAAAATGGTACATCCCTAGTTTCATGTACCTTTTTCTTTGAAGACACCGACACTCGCTGCGCGCCGGCATCACAAACGAGACCGCCAAATATTGAACATAAATTTATACATTTAATATCCAACAATAAATCAAACGATGATACCGCCGAAAATGGTGTTGTCACATTTTAAAAATTTACCTAATTTTGGGGAACTTCGCGGGAAAAAAAGATAATTTCAAAATTCACTAGTATTGTTACTATGATGATTATGTAAAATTTCATATTTTATTTGGCCATGTGTTTACCTAACCTTTATTATCCTTACGGGTCGGACAGGGTTTTCTTAACATATTGTATATGTGGTCTATGATGCTAAAGCCATTTTGGAAGCCTGCTATATAAAGCCCTTGCGGAGCGAGACGATTCATGATGACCCTAGAAAACAGCTAATAGACATGGCTCAGGAGGGATATCGGTCTGTAGTTTTTCAGTAAGGTATTATCACCTTTTTTGAAAAATAATTCCACCACGCTCATGTGCCATGCCAAAGGCGTTTCGCCTTTTGCATTGGCAATAGCTTCTGAAGCTCTTTAAGAACCGGTTTGCCACCCGCTTTCAGAAGCTCAGCCGTAATTCCATCATCTCCAGCCGCCTTATCGTTCTTGAGCTGTTTCAGGGCCATACTAATCTTGAACAGGCTGACGTCCGGGATATCGTCGGTGTAGTGTCGGGTTAGTCTCGCTCTAGGATCATTGGCCAGGCTCACAACAGATGCGCGTGTTGATGTGTATAACTCTCCGCAGAATTTCTCAATCTCACCCAAAAAGCTCGGGGTGGAAGTGACGATCCTACCATCCCCATTCTTCAGCTTCGCAAGTAGGCTCTGTCGAACAGACAAATCTCTTGCGAACACTCGATAGCCTCTTTAATACAATTTGTATTAAATTGGCGTATATCGCGAGTCAGAGACTTTGAGATTTGTCTGTTAAGGCATCTGATACGCTAAGCGTCATCAGGGGATTTTAAGACGACCTCCCGTCTTTCTTCCATTAGCCGACAGGTGGGACAGGAGATCTTCTTCTGTCCTTTTGAAGGTTTTGAAGAACTTGGACCCTTCCGTATGCAGTTTCCACAAACCTGTTGTTATAGTGGTTCTCATCTACGCATTCACCGAGGCAGGCAAAGCGATTTTGCAGTTCGATGTGAAAGCTTTTAGAGTTTTGGAGCTGGGTTGATGCTGGACGGAGCGTAGACTTCATAAGTCGAGAGCGTTCGAACCTAATGTTGAGGTTCAAGATGCCTCTAACAATACGGTGATTACTCCCGGTTTAAACCGCATAGAGCACGAAGACATCGATGAACATTTGCCTTCTCGTAGATATTATGAAGTCTATCTCGTTTTTGGTCTCACCATCGGTGCTAAACCAGCTTCACTTGAGGGACAATGGTTTCTTGAAAAAAGAATTCATCACAAAGGCTCCTTCCTTTTCCTTGAAGTCCATTAGCATCTAACCTCGGGGATTCCGATTTCCAACTCTAAATTGCCCCACTTTCATCTCGTCCGCCTTTCGCATGCCCAGTTTTGCGTTAAAGTCCCCCATGACAACAGTGTAGTGGGTTTAAGAGGTATATATGTGTCTACTGACGTCTTCATATATAACCTCCACCTCACTATACAGTACGCGGCGCAGTACAGCTGATTTTCGGGTCTTAAATCGAAATGTGCAATCAAAATCGAACTGAGGGGTGTGATGCGAGAATACGGCGTGCAGGACTGTGCGTAACCACATAACTTCGAGTATTGATGAGAAAACTGGAACGCAAAAACTGAAACGGCCGCCATTTTGGTTCAAGTTATATTCCGAGTATTGTATATTTCTTTGGATACCCTTGAAAGATGTAGTGAAGAATGTTAATTCATAGGATGGGCTCTTAAATCAGCAGTAAAGTGTATGTCTTAAACTACTGTAACTATTATTTTAAAATAGGCTTGATCATACAATGAATTAACTGTGATGAAATACTGGTATAACTAATACAGTTGAAATATCACGTTCGAAGAGTAAGTGGTCAAACTTGCTGTGATCTTAAATGCACCACTATTAGCATATATTTATACCTACTCCAAAAAACACTAAAAGAACCTAAGTCGTGTTAGGTCCACAATCGAAGATATTAGTGATAGTAATAAATAAAGACCTGCTTCTTGGGGTTTTATTCGGGTTTAAACCCGTTTAAACCCAAAAAACCCGGTTTTAACCCATTTCCACCCATTGGGTTTAATCCCTCTGCCCATCTCTAAACACTTATGTCTTGTTGATCACGGATTTGACGGTATTTAACCATGTCAGTTTTCTTACTCTCGCAGCTTCTAGAAATAATCCATACAAAAACTACAACGCAAGCCAAGCCTAGAGTAAAAGCCACTAACATATAAAACTTGTAAATCCACTAGAGCCGGAACTAATATAAAAACAATGGTGAGTCTGGTGTGTCAGTATAAAGTTATAAGTAGAAAGTTGCCGCGTCCCTGTAGCGCGCGCGTCAATACGTCGCGATGACTATCTTAATTAATTAAATCTAATGCTTATTCTTAAATTTACCTACGGCTTTTTGTTACCTAATTGACGATCATTACACGGATCTTTTGATGTCTTGATTTTGATGTGGGCCTGTGGCGTTCTTTATGAACGAGCTGCTTTTACGGATGTTCGGACGGTCAGAGTAGAATGGGAAGATCGGTGATAAAAAGAGTTTACATGGTTTTCGAGGTGTATAGATAAAGCCAATGCCTCACTATTGACTTCATTAAAAAGGGAATCCAAGATGGCGGCTGCTTTTCTTTATTTGAAAATTTGGAAAGAATCATACCTATATTATTTACGCGCACGACACTTTAATGTCAGTTGAGGACAATAATACTTATTGATGTATCCTAGTAAGTTATTTACAGAAGATACCTAATAATATAATTATTGTTCACTTCACTGACCATTGAATTTTAATTTTACCTTACCTTAGTTCTATTTATTGTTTTATGTAATCCACTTTAAATGATTAACTTAACCTCAATGCATTAATTTACAACATGTAGTTATACCAATGACATCAAGAAAAACAAAATTCCGGTATCACAAAATGAGATGTTCAATTGTTCAATATACCCACCTAGGTACTTACTGTTTCTCTGGATCGATCTACTAAAGAGGAGAGTATGCAAGGCCAGTTTACAAGCAGGTTCCTAATACTAATCACACATTACTGTTGTATATAAGAAAGTATTAATAATATGCTTCAAGTGAATGGATCATAATGACCAAGTTATATCATAATGTAAAATTTTAAATCATATACATCTAGGTACTTGGTTGCTGCTGGTATAAGTTTACTTACTTCTTTGTTAGTTTTCCTTACACTTAATTACAATCACACAAATTAACTTTAGTAATAGTTACGGTAGTTACCTCAAAATAAATGGTTTCCATGACAACACATCACAGTAGGTATCAAATATGGCAAAAAAATAAAATCAATTCGACATAACCTCTGTCTGCAAGAAGTGTCGATCGATAATTTTATCTGTAACTGACCGCGATTCTCTCGAAGCATTCAGAGTTTATATTATAGTTATCAATCAAGAGCAACCATTCGTTCATAAGTTGAACTTGATTCATTTGACGTGTAGTTATGTATTCATTGAATTTCGATGAGATGACTAATGATGAGATGGTTACTTTCTGAAAGGTTATGAATATTACTGACTAGGATTAGCAATCTGATTTAGAACTATTCCAATTAGTAATAGTGTGTTAGGCAGTTAGTATGCTGGTTTTCAAGAAAGGGAACAATACTAGTATAGGACCACATCGTATATGGTTGTTGTAATAAGTCTTTTGTTTCCACTGCTAAGACATAGGCTTCCCGCTTCAAGATCGAATGGACAATTTACCACGCATGTCTTCGAATTTTCGGTTCGGTTTCCTCACGATAGTCTTTTCTAAATTGTTTACAAAAAATTTTGAGAAAAATGAAGAAATAAATTTGTAATAAATAGTTATTCTAAATCTCCTACCTGGATTTCAGTCCAGGGACGACATCATCACCTTACAATAAAAGCATATAAGATGACTGTGTTATCGTAGTCTAATTACATGTTTATTTTGCTGGTGTTATCATTACTTCGAACTTCATAACCACACATAAATATACATAACGTTTGAACAAGCCACTAAGAAAGATAATTGAGAAACATTCGATTCGCCGAACAAAGGCTGAAAGGCTAAACGGATGGAACAGTTGATTGTAGGATTAGGCAGCCCCTGATTCTATTGTCTTTTTATACGTTATTTTTTGTTTATTATGCGAAACCTGAATACAGTTTGTTCAGAATAAGCAACTGAATCAACTGCAATCATTATACCATGATATATTTTTTTCACAAATACATTTAGAAATTGTTGCAGTGTACGCGCGCTACGCAGCTTACGCGTGCACATGCCCATATTTTTGTTGGAACAAGCAGGTAAGATAACAAGCTCATAACTTCGTGGTTTTTCATTATATCTTTTTGAAATTTTGTACATAGATTCTTTACTTAAAAAAACTGGACACGTGTTGCGGGTTTCGCATTAACAAAAAATAATATTTTATATGTTACATATTCTAAATTTGGGGCCTTCTAAAGTGCATCATATAGGACAACATAAGTCGACAGCCTCCGTGGCGTAGCCGTAGCGGACGCGGCCGCTGTGCAAGCTGGCGCGGGTTCGATCCCCGCACAGTGCAAGTATTTGTATGCATGAATATGAATATTTGCACTGGTCTGGTCGTGCCTTGGAAAGCACGTTATGCCGTTGGTCCCGGTTGCCATACGAACATCTAGTGGCAGTCGTTACGGGTTGTTGGAGCCCTCAAAAGTCCAACAATTGGTCTAACTGCAATGCTTCGATGTCGCCTTCGGGTTGTGGAGGTCAGACGGCAGTCGCTTCACGGAAAATGTCGAGGTTTAGCCATATCAGCAGTTGGACTGGTAAAGCGGGCCCCAGACTCCAAAGCTAAAAAGGCTTCGGATGCGACTGGGATTAACGCTGGGATGATGATGAGAGGACTACATAAATAACTTGTCTATTTTTACTACTCTGTGATTCGGTGCTCTCTGGTTACGTGAGATTCGTGTGTAATACGTATTGTAAACCCTCAAGCTCTTAAGTTTTAATAAAACAGTGAAATATCTTTCAAATCCTCGTTTAATTTATCACCTACACTGTAGTTGCCGCTGACTAACTGAGGTGAAGATCATCACTACGTGGTTAGGCGGAGTTGTACTATAGTATTATAGTTAATACTAGAGGTACAACCTATAGTGTTATAGTTAGTACTAGAGGTATAACTTATAGTATTATAGTTAATACTAAAGGCACATGGTTAGGCACTCTGCGTAACCATGATGTCATGCCCAGACAATAGGCTGGGTAAACATAACTGGCGAAATATGGGTGTATAAACACCCACATTTCGCCAGCAGTATTTTTCATTTCATTAACAGCCTAAACTGTGGATTTGTGTCGGGTTGATATGCCTGGTAGACTATAGGCTAGGTAAACATAACGGGTGAAACATGAGTGTACCGACCATGTACCGACACCCACATTGTTTTCTATAAAGGGTGTATCTGACATCGACGCACAAATTTTTCGTCGGCTTTTTTATGATTTAAAAAAATAAATGTAGTTTTTTTTTACTTCAGACCATTCACAATTGCTATACTTTTATAACCCAATAAGATTTTAAAGTAAAAATTAAATGATTCGCTAATTACATAAAAAAGCGCAATGAAAACAAAACCCGAAAAACGATCTTATCAGCTGATTTAATAGAGTTCACATCAGGGATCAACATCATACCTACAAACTCGCACGGCGGCACGCTTGCAACGTTCAAAAGCCGAGCCGACACTTTATTTTAAACACTGTGTATTCTGTAACCGTTCATTAACGACATAAATGACTATCATAATTTTATTAGTGGCATGCGGTCTAGCCTTTTCGCGAAGTTTGCGTTACGATGATACACCCTGTATATTACTATTTTATATTTACCCAGCCTATTGTCTACCAGGCATATCAACCCGACACAAACCCATAGTTCGATCTGCTCCTGAGAATCGTGATAAAAAAAAACCCGGATAAAACTGTCTTACCTGCCTGGAAATCAGACCCTCTCATGGTCAACAGTTGCGGACCCTCCGCGGCCAACAAGTCAAATAGTTATAAAGACATAATGATAGGAACATCGAATAAAAAGGTATAAACTAAAATAATTGGAATAAAGTACTAAAAAAAAATTAGGTAATTTTTTTTCAATGATACGGCGGGATTTTATGGTTTCATAATTTACGTTTGGAACCTTTGTTGAACGATTTACTTATACGTTTGCGAGATTCTCAACTTTGAAACACATTGTATTATTAAAATAATCAGTGTCACGTACTTATTAAAAAAGAAGCTAAACGGTCGGTTCGAATAATCAGAAAAAAATCATGATGGTAGTCTATGTGACAAAATTTGCAGGTAAACAATAACGGTTTGGAATTTAAGATAAAGTTAGTGCGTGCGATTTCGACTCGCACTTTGCCGGTGTTTTTCTTACACTCGATGAACAATCCTTACTAATATTATATTTTTTTAAATATCGCTTTCACGCCGTAACTACTAAAGATTTGCATACCAAAAGTTAGAAGACCGGGTTAAATAATAGAGTACTTTTTATCCCGGTAAATTTGAAATTCCCGAGGGAAATATAAAAAGCGCGATATAACCGAACTCCACGCGGGCGAAAAGCTAGTTAGGTATATAATATAATTCCTATGTTTTGCCAATATTATTATTATGATTGTTAACCTTTTATTGTGCATGCTTAAACGTGATATAATATTTACACAGAAGAAGACTTGTGATTGCTTTTTGTTATTCTCCTTGTAAATATGTATATCTTTGGTGTGCCATATTTAATAAATAAATAAATTCCTACACGGTCTAAAATCATGTATGGAATTCATGGTTACAGTTTGCTCACCGATGACACAATAGACAGAGAACAGTAAAACATCTTCATATAAACGAGCCGCTCTCGGTTTGAATGTATGCGTGCGCGCCGAGCGCCGTGTCGGTACGCGATTTCACGCACACGCTGGCATAATATAGGATGGTATAGGATGGCGGCAATACGGGCTGTGCCGCCGCGTGACTGTGAGCACGCGCGTAAATTACATGACCGCTCGCGTTCGTCAATTCTCGCCGGCCACTTACCATAATATTAATTATTACGAGTATCATGACTTCAAAAGGGGGAAAAAAATATTGTAGTGTTTTCAGGTGCCTCAATAATGATTTCGCAAATCCGGACTTATCATTCTTCATACTTCCTACTGAACCAGAAATGTAAGTACAACTTAAATCTTATTAGAAAATGTGATATATGTATTGTTTGTTTCACAGTTTATTTGCTTTATTAAGAGCGTACCCGAGTCGCATTTTTCCATATAATTGTATTCCCAGATTTACTTCCTGACTACTATGTTTAAAGTTAAGTTTATTTTAAGAAGCCCAGTTTTACTATAAAACAGAGGATTGAGTACGAAATATCGTTTAAGTAAACGTATTTGTCGAGTATAGTGTAATAAGGACAATTTCACAATAATCAATATTGCAAATTACTATTTTTTTTTCTATTGTCTTATGTGTTGTTTGATCCAAATATGGCGTCTTAATCATAATATTAAGTTAATAAAATTATAGTAAAATGTGACCGACTAACGCTTAGGGTTGCGTAGAATTTTATTTATAACATTATACCTTTAAACCCTCCGACGCGCGCGTCGACAACAGCAACGCGAGGTGGTCTTAATAGCGAGTAAGCGAGCGGCGCCTTTGTTGCATTTGAGCTAGCTGTTGCTATCCGATTATATAAACAAACATTACACAGTACCCATATAAACAATCATTATAATTGTACCTCAGAAACTAATGAGGCTAAAAAGGTTTTGCGGTTTTATTAAAGTAAGGTATCATTTGTTAAATATTCGCTACCCATACATAATCTTAGCTTTACTAATGTCTACTTTTTCATAAGAAATACATACTTATTTATTGTTTACGTTCTCATGTTTTATATCATTTAAGCATTAGTTATTAGCTTGTGAATATTATTGTGTTAGTGTTACATTTAAGTACTCATCACTTACAATCTTCTCTCATAAGAACCAGTTATATCAATTTCCCATATCACACATCACTTAGAATTTATCATTATTTACGAGCTTTAGAATATAATTTAGTGTTACACTTAGGTAGTCTTAAAAATTTTGTCGGTATCAAATTTGTAACTTAATATAATAAATGTTATGTGAATAAAGGCTTTTTATTTTTACTAAATTTATAAATTGGTAAAATATTCAATCTTAATATGCTTTTTATTCTATAAATTTAGATCAAAGTGACAACCCTAGGGTTCAACGCAAGAGTAGGCAAATAACTCTGCGGGCGGCCTTAGATAATCTACTGTTCTCTGTCTACTGTGCCGATGACTCTTTCAGAATACCAGTCCTGTATTATTTTACAACCAGCTTATCAAATTATTAGGACATCATTAACCATTCAACTCTGCTCACTATTGTTCCGAAAGTTATTGTAAATATCACGTGTTCTTTTTGAGTATACACTTTCTGTACCGGTTTAATAAATTATATTGCTTTCTAAATAATATATGGTGTTCTGTTGTTAAAAGAAAGCGAGTTTTAAATGTTAATGTTAAACAGACACTAAAGAAAACTTGACATTCACAAGTATACTATAAATATTAACTTATGTCTATTTGATTAACATATCCAAACAATGTGTTAACGTTTTTGGTGCTAAAGCGGATCAAGTTTTGTTGTGTAAGTACACAATAGGGAGGTGAATATTCTAAACCGATTGATCATCGTGTTTCAGGCCAATTTTCAAGAAGTTACTGCGTCGAGTGACGTTTCAGAAAACCAAATTAAAATACTGTTTGTAATCTTAGGTGTATAAATAAGTTTCCGCCGTTTAACAAAAGATGTCCTCGCTAAGAAGTTTCCTTGAAATTGTCAGATATAAAATGTGATATCGTAAGCTCGGACGTATGGTACCTAATAACATACAGAGTATTAGTGACTCTGTATCAAAACTTGACATTTTTGCACCCTACAATGGGATACTATTGTAGGGTGCAAAAATGTTAAGTTTTGTGCCTAATAAGCGTCATTTATATTTTTTCATAATTATTAACTTTTATTTATTTTACTTGTAATTTTTTTATATAGGCCACCGCTGCTCTCGTTTGTTTGTAATAATACACCAAAATCTAATTAGTGATTTGCGTTAATATTCCAGGCGTCGATAAAATGCTTTTTAAGCACATGTCAGTTTCTTAAAAAGGAATACTTGTTTTGAGAATTTGTTCTTTATTAGTTACTAAAACCATCGATATACAATATGTAAAGAAAACCTTGTCCGACCCATAATGATAATAAAGGTTAGGTAAACACATGATCAAATATAATATAAAATTTTACGTAATCATCATAGTAACAATACTAATGAATTTTAAAATAATCTTTTTTTCCCGCGAATTAATTCCAACTTCCCCGAAATTTAGTAATTTTTAAAAAGTGACAACACCATTTTGACGGTACGCTTATGCGATTTGACCACGCGTCGCGTGCCCTGCCCCCCGTCGCCCTCGGGAGGGTGTCCTACCGCACATGTATTAAGTTACCTCTTTTTGCAAAATAATATTTATTTTTTTAGGGGGATTTTTTATAAACTTTAGTCCGGCTTTGTCGGCATTAGTAGAATCCGTTATCGATTCCTAACAATACCTTCACGGATCGGACAGGTTTTTCTTTACATATTGTATAAAGTCTTCCTGAATCAATGAGCTATCCAACGCAAAAATAATTTTTCAAATCGGACCAGTAGTTCCTGAGATTAGCGCGTTCAAACAAACAAACTAATGAACATGCCTTAGAGATGAGAATTCTGGCAATCCGAAAGAAAGAGAGCAAACGAAGTTTCGTGTATCTTTATCTCTCTCAAAATCATCTATGAGGAAGTGCTAGACCGAAAGGATAGGCCATCTCTCTCACTCTTTTCAAACCAAAAAATTACTGCACATTATACGCGTACGGCATGTCCATTAGTATAACTATGTCTATGACTAGAACTGTCGCATTGACAGATGTCAAAACCATCCTGACTACCGTTGGGATTTAGTTGTCAACGCCAAAAACAATTTATCATTAAAACATTTAAAATTCTGTCTGTGACATAGACAGAATTTTAAATGTTTGAAGCACGTTAAGCACTGCGTTTGAAAATTCTGCAACGTCATTGCGATGTTATCAATAGAAGAACAGTTAACTATAAGTATGTAACCGCAAAATGTATCGTTAAACAAAGACTTCAAGACGAGTACTTACATTAGTACTTACTTTACTTAATAGAACTCTTCAATTATTACAGTTACAACACGGGGTACTTTAAGAAAACGCTAAATTTTAAATTAAATTAAATATGAAAATCAAGTAGATTAACCAGAATCTGAATTCTTTCAAAGTTTCAATGCAGCTGTCACATTCGTTACCTACTTTAACGTGGAAAAGCGTAAAAATATGTCATACAAAAAACCGTCATATTTCCAGAATCCGGACCGAAAGTTTCGCAGACTAAAATAGCAGAAGGATCAGCACCTTTATTACGTACCTAACAGACTATTGCTCGCAATCTGCGTCATTTTCATGCAAATTTCTTAACCATTGCTTCTATTAGTTCGCAAAATTTGTCTGCACAACACTTAAATAACGCAATGAATGTTGTTAACTTGTCAAATTGAAACCCATTTCGATTGATAAAATGTTACGTATTTGCCCGGCTGAACATTTAGTAAGCTACGTTCAGTAGCTTTATTTATTCAGTTCCTTGGAAAATTATTAGTATAATAAACAGACTATTCGAATCGATACCAAGCGAGTTGGTTTTGAAACTCTTTGGTCCTAGTTTCACCCACTTACGATACTTTACGAGGCATAGTGTTCACTCTCACTCTCGTTTTGGAAGTTGAACAGCTCGGCTCGCCCATGTCTGTACACTGCCTTACATATGTATAGGTAGGTGGGTTTAGCAACACTGCTAGTCTTAGCAGAAAGACTTTTAAAACTATTTTTTTTTTATCATTTTGGATCTGTGTGATGTGTAGGTAGATGTGATGAAATAAAGTCAAGGCTGTGTACGACTGTTGGTGCTTCGACTATATAAAAGCTTATTTATCCTTTCAATGAGATAATCTTTTGAACATAATTATCATCATCAACTACCTTTTTATCGTCCCACTGCTGGGCACAGGTCTTCTCTTATACAGAGAAGGATTGAGCGTCATTCATTCTCAGGAAGTGATCCGTTTACGACAAAACTGGTGTCGCGACTTTACTTACAATATCAAGGACCATTTGCCAATATTAAACCAAATTAATTTTCTAGCAATAATTACTGTTACAAAATGTAGGATAATTAGATTGGAAAACATAATTTATTTTTTGCCATAAAGTTTTGATTGATTTGGACCGTCATCAACTATACAATCTGAATTAAATATATATTTTAATTTAATTCCAATCAATTATGTATTCAATTTACGTTGCCTGAAGTAGCAAATTCTGTTGCATATTGTAGCCCTATACCTAATGTCAAACGACTATCATAAATCAAGTGTTTTGTGATAAGTCGTCACACCCATGAATAAGTTATCATATCAAATCATTAGAAATTCCCATTTTAACGTTTTCCAAAATGAGAAGTTATGCTTTGGCTTCGTTATGTGAGAGTGTATGTATATGTATAGTGTGTATGCATGTATGTATTGGTCAGCGAGGTGAACGCCCTCAGTGCTGGATTCTGTGGCGGGCTGACGGAATGTGTTGCCAAACGCACTGATCGGAACTCGGCGAGAATGTACCGCCATAGAATAAAGAGAGGGAAGTAGGTTATCTCCGACCCAATCCGCGATTTAATTGCCTACTGTCTTAGGGTTGTCACGTTTAGCAAAATTTTAATTCAGTGTCTATAAATTGGCAAAGGTCGGAAAGTTGACGACTGTTCACGCTTCGTCGGATTCGGTTGTCACCGAACCCGCTAACAAATATTTATAGACTAAGAGCTTATATTTAAATTATTTGCTTAGTATTTATACATATAGTCATACACAGTTTTTTTGTATTTTTTATTTTGTAATTTATTAGTAGTTTTGTACACATAAAGGACCATATTTATTTTTATTTTTAATTAATACAAATTTATATAACACAAACATATCTATATTAACCCTAAAAATCGCAAAACAACATAAAAATACTGACAACTGCCTCTTTGACTAATTATTTCTGTTGTTAAAATCTGAACTTTATTTATCTAAATTCACAAATTGTCAATTAGGTACTTACTTACTTTTAATAACGATTTTATAACTGTAAGTAAGTAGTTACTATACCTACCTACAATAGGTACTAAGAAATCGGCATAACTAAATGTAAACAAAGCAGTAGAGCGCTAGCGGCAAATCAACTGACAGATCAAAAGTACCTATAATCATTGATTTGTGTGAATAATAAATTCTAGTATGAAAACAGGCCTACCTACTTCCCCTATCTGATACAAAACTAATACTTACAACAAGAAATAAGTAAGTTCCTAAGTGGATATCTCATCATCAAGTAAAAATTATAATCTTATAAGAGTAAGTGACTTGCTTACCTTTCCTGCTCAGTAGGTAATCTGAACAGAGACAATTCTGAAATCGATGAATTAAGACACCCAAACAAACAACAATACTTTCTCCTGCGATAATCACACATTGTTCTTTAATTTAGCTACGTAGTATTCTGTAATCTGTGATTTAGCGAATGTGCCGAAAAGCCGTGACGCGCGAACCTCGTTCCGTGCTAGCCGCGACTAGCGCAGTCATAGGCACTCTAATATTGTGTTTAGGTGTGCGTGCGGCGACGCATAGATACTATGGCGCACACATACAAGCCGCGCGCGGTCCGTTTGTATGAAGATAACGTACTTCCCTCTCTTTATTCTATGGTACCGCTTTGGGCACAAGTAGGTAGCTCACACTACGTCACCGTCCACGATTCTGAGACGACAAACCATTTTTTTAAATTTCTTACAAGGCAGTGACAGCTAACCGCTTTTTACAAATAATCACATTTAAAAAAATGTCAATTATTGGATTTCAAGTACGATTCCGTCATTCGCAAAAAAATTAGTGTATCATTCAATGTCTGTTTCATGTCTGCACAGAATCGTTTTCAATTCAAAAGTCAATTAATTAGCTTAGCCCAATTTCCCTAAAAACGACAGAAAAAAAAAAAAACAATTTGAAAACGTAAAATGTGCATTTTCGGTACACATTAACGAAACAAATAATTATTATATTGAATTCCAAAATATAAAATGAGCAATTGAAAAATGTTTTATCTTTTTTTCAATAAAACTAATGACAGTAGTAAATATACATATACTAAGCCTATTGTACCATCATTATCACAGTGTATATTGTCAATTCATGTCAAGTTAAGCCTTGAACTCGAACCCGCAGTACAATTAATGCGGTTTCGAAGTCTCAACATCTAATCGGTATCCGGTTTGCTCGCGTATAACTCATAATTTTATGTGTGAGCCACAAAACTGGAAGCTATCTTCGGCAGGCTTTCTAAAGATTTCGACTTAAACACCACACTTAGCAGACAAGGTGGGGTACACAAGTTTCGTTTGTTTACATTAAGAAAAATTTAACTAGGTATTTGTGTGGTAGGACGGGAATTTTCTTAGATTGAATATACCTACGTCATTTTTAAAATGGCTATTTTCTAGAAATTTCGTAATAAATAAATCAAGCATGGCCATAATCCACCACGCGGGCGCAGTGCGAGTGGGTAGATGTAACATATCTTCGGAGTTATTCCCGTTAGGTTAAATTGGGGTTAACAGCTGATCTTTATGCTGTTCTTGAGACGAAATGTTTCGCTAGTCTGTGCTTCTTTATCGGTTTAAGCTATGCTCGGAGTTTCTCTGCGTGATCGAATCAGAAATGAGGTGATCCGCAGAAGAACTAAAATCACCGACATAGCTCTTCGAGTCGCTAAACTTAAGTGGCAGTGGGCAGGGCACATTGCTCGTAGAAACGATAGCCGATAGGGCAGTAAGGTTCTGGAGTGGCGGCCACGTAGGTACAGGAAAACGCAGCGTATGGAGGCCCCCAACAAGGTGGACCGATGACCTGGTGAAGGTCGATGGTGCACCGACGAATGCGGGCAGCACAAGACCGGTCATTATGGAAAGCCTTGGAGGATGCCTTTGTCCAGCAGTGGACCTCTATAGGCTGAAGAAGAAGAAGAAATCCGACTCGAAGAAAAAAGGTACCTAAGTTCATTAGATACTCTTTAAACTAATATCATAGGTAGCAGTCGATTAATCGTATTTATTTTCAAGTTACCTACCCTGGTAACGATCACCATGATGACGGCGGCATGTGGTCACCGGCACGATCTGAAACAAGACATAAAACTTTATTACCTTGTACAAGATATGTGAGGGTTACCAAAAAAAATATCTTGTAAATGGTGGCTGTCTTTATTCAGAAAATCTTTTTATCAGCCTTATTATAGTTATTTTTGAGATTAGGGCTCGTAGTTATATAATAACAGACGTTTGGGTCGTTCAACGCTTGCCGCAATCAGATGAGTGGCCTTCCATAGGTTATGGGTTTGTAAACAGCATCTAGAGGATCAGTTGTTGGATAACATGATTGATAAATAGTTTCTAGCTATGCTGATGTCTTTTCAATAGAATAAATTCATATCAATGAAGGAATCCCGAATGATTTAGAGTTACGTGCAGTTGATCACGTGGAGTTACGTCATGATGTCGCTATTGATAGGTGTTTCTTCAACTTCAAGGAACTTTAGTTAGTCACATCTATTTAAAGACTATTTTTGTATGTAACTTATTAAATCATCCTTTCATGCTCTACTACTCTACTTCCTACTAATCCATACTAATATTATAAATGCGAAAATAACTCTTTTGGCACAGACAATCTTTAGACCCTGAGAAAGAACATATTACATAGGCTATCTTTTATCCCGGAAAAATTTGATATTCCCGAGGGAAATCTAAAAAGCGCGATATAACCGAACTCCACGCGGGCGAAGCCGCGGGCGGAAAGCTAGTATGTATATATTTTTAATAATATATTTTTGACTATGCGGTTGGGCAGTGGCGGAGCGATCGTCTGCTGTGTTGGATGTCGCTGGATCGTATCTCGTCAAGCTATTTGTGTCTTCTTCTTCGCCAGCCTTTAGAGGTTCTCCCCCAAGCCTAGGCTTTCCATATTGGGGGTTTGCTATAATCCTCACGCTTGGCAGGCAGGTTGGGGATCGCAGTAATTTGTTATTCCACAGGAAAAGCGCTGCTGCCCGCTTCCCTGGTGAGAGTTCCCTTAGTCGCCTGTTACGACATGCACGGGAGGATATGGGTTGTATCGTATGGTGGCACTGTTTGTGTATGTGAGTTTGAATATTTGTAAACGCACCCACGAAACAGGAGTAATCGCTAGTGCAGCAACTCTAAAACTTGACACATTAGTTTGTAACTAGGATTATCACTGGCCATCATTCACACGAGAGGGAAACTTATGCAGGTGCTGTGCGTCTACCACCATTTGGACTCAGCCCAGAATTCGGCTACTTGTTACACCATCACCACAATCGCTGCTACAAAAAACCTCTCCTACAAACAAATCTCAGACCAACAATTTAACAAGACGAGGACGTCGCGTTGGTTCAAAATGAATATGAACATTTATGTTAAGAATAGTTTTCCTTGTAATATTTAAAATAAAAATACTTAAACTTGTAACTTTTGGTCTTTAGGTACAAATGTAAAGACAAGGTTGTCCTCCCGCTGACTAAGACAGCGTCAAGACTTCCATATACATAAGTGTAAACTGGACGAAGTCTTTCGCCTCGTCTATTATAACTCGTAAATCGAAGGACTGGAACAATTTGCCTGTGCGGTCAAGCACTGGAACATAACATTTTTTTTTTTTAAATAGTCCTTTTCTCACAGCTTCCACTTGACTTGTTGTGTATGTGACCAGTAATGATAAGATACGAGAGTGTAGGTGATAACTACAAATAGCATAATAATAATAATATACGACGAACTCAGCAATTCATTCACATAAAAAGAAAATACAGTGCTATAATAATTACAAATGTCAAGGGAAGGAGTAATTGCAGTAATACCGCAGCAATTTTTACAATGAATTATTTAATAACAGGAGCTTAATGTGGTACAAAAAAATAAATGCAGGACATGGCATAGGGGAATAAACCTATAATCAAAATCATCTTTTACTTATATGCATGAAGTTTTATATACCAAAGGACCAATATTATAGAACCATGCAATTAAATATTTAGAATGACCTTTCATTTTTTTAAGTTTGGAACAGGGCTTCGACCATAAACAATACAGGATTTTTTTTAAAATTTACTAGATTCCATTCAAAATAATGTTAGACGTTTAAGAAAACCTTAGTGTCATCCGTTCAACCGATTTTTAGTTTTATTACGTTGGTAGTTGGTGTTTTAAAGATTTTTCCACTTTTAATTGGCATTAAAAGTGGGAACGATGGCTCCTTATACCTACGGAATAAAAGTTAAATTCGGTTGAACAGATGGTAAAAGGTTTCTGTAAATGACTAATTTTACCGCGAATACAGCATAGAGAGGTACAATTAGTTCTTAAATTGAAATTTCAAAAGATGATGAATAATTCTGTTAATTGCGATCCTACTCGTACTACCTTTAAGTGCGTTTTTATCTATTACACATTCACTCAATCCATTCAGTTACGAGGATGGGAGTGTTTTTCGAAATGTTCCTCCATTGTGTAGCGTTGATTGTAGTTATGGACTTATTAAGTGCATTGTTTTATGTACTTGTATTGCAGGTTCATTGAGATGGAGGCTGTACTCGACCGGTTTAAAGTAGGGTAACGTAGGCAACTTGAAGTGATCATTTGTATCATCTGAGTGATTTTCTCATGAAAAAGTTTTTAATTCCTTATTAGTCATAAACACTCGCTAAAAATTATAACCATATAGCCACGAAAAAAAGGTCCCTTAGATTTTGACAATTATGCAAAATATCGGTTATAAAAATAAATAAATAAACGGGCTGTAAGAATCTTCACTCAGTGACGGTTTTATTTTTTTATAAATCAGTCAACATAAAGAGGTTTAATAAAATTCAACCTTTTTAATTTCATTTTTAAACGTTGTTCCATAAAGCACATGATGAATGAATACACGATGGTGTATTTAAAGCTATGCTAATAAAAGTCATAACCCTAATTGAGAAGTGTGTGTGTGAAGTGTACCATTGTTCAGTTATTAATATGCTGCATTGTTAACAGCACCTTTTGAAAAAGGAATTCAGTTTTATGCTTTTAAATTGGAGAGGCGTTCCTCAGTCCTAGACTGGGTAGATTGTACCTAGGAAGAAGTTTAAAGACAGAATGATAAAAGGATTTTACTACTGCACAGTAACTTTTCTGTAGGTAGTAGTATTTTAATGCAGCCTCATCATTATCATTTTAGCCGAAAAACGTCCACTATTGGACTACTACACTCCTAAACACCTTTTACTAATTCACTAAATACGAAAGTTTCGCAAGCATTGAGAAAAGGCTACTGAAGGTACGTCGCGCGTCGGTTACTCCCGTACCACCTATCAACACTGTATATTTTGACTCAAAAGAAAATGGAATCTTTAAAAAAAGTGTTTCTTTAGCATATTGTGGTGTCTGACTACTTCCAGGCGAACGAAATCGTCGGCAAAAGCATACAATTAATAAAGAAGGCTAGCATCAACTCAGCGTAAAAGTCGCTTGACGTCGCTCGACGGAACCTTAAAGGCAGGCAAATGAACGGTTTGTATAAGGTCTAAGGATATTGCTTTTATTTATTTATGACTATTTAGAAGTATTTTACAGTAAGCTATTAAAACGGTAAGACAAGCAGATGATCTAATCAAACAGGTTTACAATACCACACCCGAAACAACTGTACTTAAATAGAAATAGGACCAGCCAGACCCGCAACAATTCTCTGTAGGCCATACAAATATTGTGTGTGTTCCCTCAACGTTGTGAAAGCAGTGGTGATGAAACTAAAGTTTCTGTCTGGGTTTGAACTTCAAGTCTTACAACTCTGTAAATCGCCTAGACCACCACAACAGGTCGATACTCTAAGAATCTCATATGACAATTAGGTAAAGTAAGCTTAGAGTGAGACGTCAATGGTGTCAATCAATTTTTTTTTTTTTGTAGGTATGGGAAATTATCAAATGACCTCTCCCGCTCTGGGCGGAGCGCAAGGGCGTATCAGGCGTTTACTGACTAAAACCCACCCGTGTTTCTTCCACTTGCCTGCAGTCCAGGGCCACGGTTTCTTTTTTAACCAACCCGTAACCCTGACCCAGGAGGCATCGGTCTTCGTGGACCCTGTCACGAATGGTGTCAATCCCTGAGCTTACATTTACTTCAAGTATTTTCCACGGTAAAATGGTTATAGAAGCGCACTGCTGCTCTCATTATGACTTAGTCGTCTGACTCGTCTATTGTTGTTTTTGCTAATCAAACATCGTAATAGAGACAGAGATTGATATTTCACTACAATTATAAAAATCTTCTTCAAACTATAAAATATAAATTAAGGCAACAATCGTTAGCTAACTCGTTAACTGGCGATTTATGCCCATTTCCTAGTGCAATTCGATTTCTCGATGTTGTAAACGTGCACTGCAACCTCCGTACATTATGAAATTATTGTAATATATTCACATAAATAGACGTATGCAACAATACTAAGTTTTAAATGTATCAATTTCAATGCGTATTGGGAAAATGTGCATTTACATAACTAAATTGAGCTTGGAATCAGCTGTCAATAATGTCAATCCCTAGCATTCGTCGGAGTGACAACTCAATCTACGCTCAAATCTCGCATTGTTGGTCTAGCGTTGAATTGCATTGTACTCGTACCTCTCTATGCATATACTACCTGTTTATGAGATGACTCAGCAATTCAGCCTCAAAGGCCACAAGATGCAAAAGGGTCAAAGCTTTCTTCTATGATCGGAAAGTACAGTTACGTTTTTATATTGTGGAGAAACCGCTGAATTCTTTAATATCAGCGAAAATAGGAAATTATCTTAGTTTGAATCAAACATATACATATTTACAAAGCAAACAAGTATCATATGTCTTAATAACAGCACCTTAAGAGCTTCAAGATGACTTTATAATACGCGGATCGTGCTCCACTCCGGCGCGGCTTATTAAGGTGCGTGCGCTCAAGTCCTAGCATAATAGTGGGACTACACCATAGGTACTTGGACAAAAGGACCAGTCTATACAAATTGTGAATGATTCACGTGTAAGTCGTAGCAGCTGCTGATTTATTTAAATGGAAAGTAATGTCATGCATTGAATAACTAGGGTACTGATTAATAAGGCATTGAACTGGTATCAGAACATCAGGCCAAGCTGCCCGACACTGACATATTTTCTACAAAAACTTTGAACCTTGATGAGTAAGTTGATAATCTGTTGAAAACAATTTAAAAGATAGATATTGATCTAGTATTTAAAAAGTGCCAATTCTTAGCGTGATGCATATGTTTTTTTTTTTAATAGTTATGTTTTCGTAATTCGGTAGCCGTTGCGTTTCGAGAACCAAAATTTGGATTTCTGGCGTGTGATATCAAGCCAACAAGGTATAACACGTATAACTTTGTTGTAACCGTGTTGTTTGGCACCTGTCTATCTTGTCCCATGAAGAAACCAAAAATCCCGCAATTGCACTATCCGGCTATAATGTTCCAGCAGCTAGCTGGGACTCGGTTTCGAAAGGGATTGGACGGCCACTTGGGCTCAATTCGGCGTGGTAGAAGTCACAAGCCTTCGAATGTATAGTTCCAGAACACGCCTGTTTCCTCACAATGTTTTCCATCACCCTTTTAAGAGCACTATGTAGGCATTGTTGTACATAATATTTTGTTTAGCAAGCACACACCAAACTCGTGGCAAAAAAAAAAGAGACGAAAAAATTTACATTTGGGTAGAACTAATCGAAATGGTGACAATTAATTCGCTCAATCTTTGATTGTATTAAACCTACTGCCTCCTGTTTAGAAGCCCAAGCGCACGTGTAAGTGACCGGCGGAACTAAACGGCGGAAGTTCTTTATCTGTGGGGCGTTCATCTCGCGCAAAATACGGGGCGACAAAAAGCTTCATGTTGATGTTGTGGAATGTTTGGTAAACAACTAGTTTGATCATGGGAGCAAGGACCTAATTAATTGAGTATGATTTTTATAATGTGTTGATTGATTCTTTTCATTAGATTTTGGATTTAATTAGCAAATATGGAGACTCGACACACCACGAAGCCTCGTGAACCTTAATATTGTGGTATTAAACGGCTTGTCCGCAAAACAAGATACATTCTAATCAAAGAATGAAAGGAGATGTCAAATCTGCTAAAACGGACACTTTACAATATCTTAGGAATAGTAAATTGCTGTTCTGCTTGGCTATACGATCTTTAAAACAATTACACATATATATATTTTATTGGAATAACTTATAGTTTATTTACTATTCATCATCATCATTATCATTTCAGCCTAAAGACGTCCACTGCTGGACATAGGCCTCCCCCAAGGTTTTTTTTTTTTTTTAATAATTATAAACTAGTGCTTGACTGCAATCCCGCCTGATGGTAAGCAGTGATGCAATCGTTGAGTGTAAAGCGCACTAGTTTATTAAGCCTATTCACTTAAAAAACTTAGGAATAGGAAGGATGACGGCAGTTGAGCGAGGTGATGCAATGTTATGTTATGTTATGTTGTGTGGTTCTCCACGACGACCGGTCCTGCGCCTCCCGCATCCAGCGGTTTCCCGCGACCTTAACCAGGTCGTCGGTCCACCTTGTCGGGGGCCTACCCACGCTACGTCTTGCGGTGCGTGGCCGCCACTCGAGAACCCGTCGGCCCCATCGGGCATCGGTCCTACAATGTGTCCAGCCCACTGCCACTTTAGTGTTACAATTTTTCGGGCTATGTCGGTTACTCTCGTTCTTCTGCGGATCTCCTCATTCCTGATTCGATCGCGCAGTGAAACCCCAAGCATAGCCCTCTCCATTGCCCTTTGAGTGACTTTGAGCCTTCTTATAAGGCCTATTGTTAGCGACCACATCTCAATTCCATAAGTCATCACTGGCAACACACACTGGTCGAAGACTTTTGTCTTGAGACACTGCGGTATCTCGGACGAGAAGATTACTATTAGAAGAAGAGAGATATTTACTATTAGAAGTTTGTAAATCTAATCATTAGTTAGCATGTATAAATAATAAAAATACATGACACAGATGTAAACGAATTGCTGTCACCCAGGCATCCTAATGGTTTAAACGATCTTTTCTATGAATTTATGTAGATATTACGCCACCGTTTAACCGGCTTTTACATAAAAAAACAACTAAGTAATACCAACCTAGCTATGTACCTACTCACTGCAACCCAACAGGAACCGCTTATCACATAACATCACATCCTAGAACTTAAACCATTTATTTCGCACATACTTCAGCAAACTAGAATCCAGTTACACTAGAGTTTTCTCGGAAACTATAGGTAAATACTCGTGTGACATGCGGGTACCATATTTGTCACTTGAGTGAGGCAACCCGCTATGTAACGGAAAGGGGACGCAAGTGGCCGATCTGAGATAGCAAATGCGAGTGCATTTTACGTTTGTGTAAGTACTGACGGCACAAGAGTTTAGGTTGGTCCGGGCTGATTCATAGATCTTTGACGGGTCATCAGAAGACCAAAAATCAATCAACATTTTACGCAGAATTTGGGTTGTGGAATGTCAGATCTGTCGCTCCATGTTAAATATTGGTTTAAACCATGGGTTTCAAGTGCTGTCGATTGGACTAGAAGTAGATCCCAGCAGAGTTAAGAAAAAACTAGAATAAGCTAGATGATGATTATCGTTTCGAAAATTTTAATAGACTTTATGTAGAGAATGTGAACCACATTCGATTCGATTAGATCGATTCGAGATCCGCAGAAGAACGAGAGTAACCGACATAGCCTGAAAAATTGCAACACTTAAGTGACCATGGGCAGGGCACATAGCCCGTAGGACCGATGCTCGATGGGGCCGACAGGTTCTCGAGTGGCGAACACGCACCGGAAAACACAGTGTTAATAGGCAAGGTGGACCGACGACCTGGTGGAAGTCGCAGGAAACCACTAGATGCGGGAGCCGTGGAGATCCTTGGGGGAGGCCTATGTCCAGCAGTGGACGTCTTTCGGCTGAAATGATGATGATGAACCACATTCAGTCGGCGTTAATAAGGCAAGTGGGCACGTTTAAATGCCAACTAAGCCAACTCTGGGATTCCAGAGATGAGCTTTGATTTATTGTGCTTATGTAATTATTTCTTTTTAGGAAAGTATAATGTATGTATATGTATATTATACAGTATGTTAACTAACAGAGGGCGTTCCCGTTAACCCGAAATAGTATAGCATACATACATGCTAAAAAAAATATTTCCATTCGAAAACATTTTTTTTTTTTAATTTTTTCAATAAGAAAATATTCAATAAAAATTTTAAATTGACATGTAAAAGAAACACACTGTACACGCGAACTTGAAAGACGGCAAGGTCGCAATTTGTTTATGATACTACGCTACTATTTTGATTTAAAACAGGAGGTTTCAAATTTATTTCCAATTAGATTTTTTTTTATTCGGATTTTTTATGCTTATTTTTCTATGCTGATATTTTTATTTTAATCTATTAATGATATATATTAACGAGTTTAAGGGAACGCCCTCTGTTATTTAACATACTGTATATTTATTAAATTTATAGTAATAATATGTGCATAGTTAATTTTTTTGTCACTATTGCTTACCCTACTGTCGATATCAGCAGATAACGTTTGATTGCCAATAAATTATATGAAAACTCAAGTGGTTTGTTGATAAACACATAGATAAACTTACAGTGAATGTTACCAGAGGCGGCATTTCTCGTAATTTTAAGAATATTCTCAATCTGTCAAAAATACCTGTTTTCCCTACATTTCGAGAAGTTTTTGGGATTTATTTATCGCCGATATGAAACAGTGACAATGATATTTATTTATTTATTTATTCATTTATCACTCTTACAACTGTCCTTACAGGCCTTAACCTAATACGACAGTGCAGTTATCCATTAATACTTAAATATACACTAATTCTTAAATATAACTAACAATCTATAGGTACTAATATATAAAGCAGAAGAGTTTGTTTGTTTGTTTGAACGCGCTAATCTCAGGAAATACTGGTCCGATTTGAAAAATTCTTTTTGCATTGGATAGCCCATTAATTCAGGAAGGCTTTAGGCATATAACATCACGCTGCGACTAATAGGAGCGGAGCATAACTATACCACGCGAACGAAGTCGCTGGCGGCCGCTAGTCCATACTATCCATACTAATATTATAAATGCGAAAGTAACTCTGTCTGTCTGTCTGCCTATCTGTCTGTTACGCTTTCCCGCTTAAACCTCTCAACCGATTTTGATGAAATTTGATATTCCTTTTCCTTTTATTGAAAAATTTGATATTCCCGAGGGAAATCTAAAAAGCGCGATGTAACCGAATTCCACGCGGGCGAAGTTGCGGGCGGAAAGCTAGTATTTAATAAAACTCTTGCGAGTTCAAGGAACACGAAAATATATCTAGTCTTTCATGGATTTCGTTCACCACACGGATTGCACGGGTGAGGGGTGCTTTCGCCAATAGGTTGGTTCTGGCCACAGGCACGTTTAGCAGTTGCGGGCGGATGGATCAAATCATGCTCGGGACAAGCACGACTAAGAATAGGCCGATATGAGACAGTGGCCCGGTTCCCTAGTTAACGAACTATTCAAGTTACATTTAAGTTCATTGCATCTTTTACTTTTTGCTTTCTATTTCAGAAGGAGAGAAGATGTTAGTGTGTGTTTTTTTACAAATTAGTTAACAATAAATTAGATTGTATTGACTTGATTAATCAAATTGGAATAAAAGTCCCCTATAGAATACCCAGATATCCCATTACCCATTTATTCCACACTAAAGCTTCCAACACAAATATAGGAGAAAATTCACTTCTGGCTCAGCAAAGAGATAAATTGCTTCATAAAATCAAACCCAGATGTTGACATATACCACAACACTATGAAAACCTTCAAGCGTTTTATTCTAAGTCAAAAAGCTCTTAAATAATAGTTTTGTCTGTTTGTTCCTATACATTGCAATCTTTTTCTTGTGTGTTTTAAGTTATTCTCTGTATTTAATTTTGTAAGTATCTTAGTTTAATTTTTTTTAAGATTTATTCAAATTTTTGATCTCATGTTTAATTTTAGCTTTGTATTCCTTTCTTTTTACTTAAGTACAAGTCTAACCTTGTTATTGTCTTTGTATGGTTTATTTACAGCTAATATTAGTACTTACATGTATTCAGTTTAAGTTACGACTTATGTTGGTGAATGTTGGTTCACCTGTTATTGGCAACTGTATAAGCCTTTTACTCACAACTGCTTTATTTGCTATTTTGTATACAGAAGCTGTTGGTGTTCCTTTGTTATTTTTAACACCCTTGCTCGTAAAGCTGATGTAATTCCACCGGTTTTAAATATGTAAAGCGGGCCATAACAAACGCGTGTGTTATCAAAGCAAATAGTTAAGTTATGGTCCATCCAAATTCCATAACAGCATTATTTTCCATTTCAAGTAAATATGGAACTGATCGCCGCCGCACGACTCGCGCTGCGCGCTGTTCCATATTTGAAATGGCAAATAATAATACTAATGGCGGGAAAGCAACAGTGTGCTTTCACAGATTGAGTTTATTTAAAATGAACAAAATATAAAATACTTTTTTTCTGTTTCCTCGCAAGTGTGTTAAAAAACGTCGTACGATATACGTGCGTAATGGTTATAACATGCTCGGCTCAATTACACCCTCGCCTTCGGCTCGGGCTGAAATTCCGCCTCGCATGTTATAACCATCATTACGCACTAATATCGTAATGTACTATAAATAAATAAATAAATAGACCTGTCAAATTAGTCCGCTCCTGACGTAAAATGGCGTAGTTTTGGTCGCCATGTTTATAATCACGTCTAAACTGTCTATTTAGTATATTAATTTGACAGGATTAAAACTAAAAAGTTACCTTCTGTCCTTTTCTTAATTAAATAGAAATAAAAGCATCACTTAAACTTAAAAAATAAATTAGTTTGTAAACAATAGATTCGACGCCAATGACTAGGTTAAGAACGTTTTGAATGATTATTTGCCCAGAAATAACAAGTATATTTACATATTTATTATGATGACCGATAGTGTGATATACTCTTTAAAATTTACATATGGTAAAACTAAGTATTCATGTAGGTACTCAACAAAACTTACGATCATTGCAAGCAAGTAATTGAATAAATTATATACTAAATAAATGATCTAAAGTAATCGACAAGATTACCTTGGTACACTCTCAAATTATTTGTGCTTACATACTTAATTATGTTAAAAAAACAAGTTAGAAAAATATGCATAATCTTACGTGTTACGTTCTAAAGAAATATCGTGGTCACAAAGAGGTCGAAAGATACATACATCTGGCACAGGCGAGTGAGGCAACATGGGTGAGTTTAGCCAGTAAAAGCCTGACACACCCCCTTCCGCTCCGCCCAGAGCAGAAGAAGTCATTTGATGATTTTTACACAAAAAAAAATATTGTAATATACCATGTCAAAGGTATCTTTTTATCTTTAATGATTAAAATAATCTTTTTTTAATACGTCGTTGAATAGCCAAAATCAGCAGTTAGACTGGTAAAGCGGACCCCAGACTCCAAAGCTGAAACAGCTATGGATGCGACTGGGATTAACGCTGAGATGATGATGCTGATTAGAAATATTGTTTATTCTTGAAGAAACCTATGTTGTGAAGAGAGAAATAAATAAAAATAAAAATTATTATTATAACTAGTTCTCGCCTTCTTCTCCACTTCACATTATTGCTCACCCGTATCACCCCGTCGCATCGCATAGATCACCGGAGTTGTTACTTTGTTTCCGCTTTGCGTTTTTACAGCCGATTTTCATTTTGCTCGGCTCTTGGGAGGCTTCTTAGTAGCTACCAGTCCGATTCGAATGATTAAATATGCCTATTTCTTGAGGAAGAGTAATAAAGACCACGCTCAAGAAATAATATAGTAAATAAACTCTTTAGCTTTATCTCTTCTTAGGAGGGACGGACGACAGCAGGTCAAGGTACCTCAAACTGTTAGAAATTCCCAATCAACCTTGAGCCTTAATGCTTTAGGGATAAAGTTGAAAATCTAATAAGGAAATTTGAATAGCTTGATGTATCTTCAAGCTATTCAGGTTTGAAATTTTCAAAATTGGTTCAGTAGGTAGGTGGTATCTACCTACTGAACCAATTTTGAAAATTCTTTACCAATATTAAACCACGGCACTTGTGAGTGTCATAGGCTATAGTATATTAACCCAAAAAATTAACATATTTTTTCGTAGTAATCTGATTTCATCACAAACAATAAGTATTGACCGCACAAAGAAGTAGGGAATGGCACCCTAATTGTGTAACATACCACTACTATCAGTTTGAATCATTTTGAAGCTTATTGCTATTCCATTGCTCCCTATATTCGAACATGTATGTAACGTAAATAACGCAATGAATGCTGTTGAACTGGTAAAATGAAACCCATTGCTACTTATAGTGTGTTACGCAATTACCCTGCTGGCAGCGGCTTTTGCAGAGCCCGCATAGCCACTGCTAAATGTCTAGGATATTGTATAGATAGATATAACAAATTCCTATACCTAGGAGTGTTGTACTATACAGTATACATTATAAAATATTTGTGCGTTATTATAAGTTAACTACACTTTGTAAGTGTGTCAGAGACATCGTGTTTAAATTCTCTTCAACGATGGTTCACAGATGTGGGTAAAGTATTTAAAGTGTCGTAAAGTTTTAACTGTAGTCTGTCTGTAACATCAGTCATCGGTTGGAAAATTATTTTGTCATTTATTACTTGATAATTGCCACTACATAGCTGTAGATTCTTTAGGAACGGCGCCCACTGGCGGCATAACACGACAGGGGATTTTTATACGACGAATATAAATATAAAGCATGACCATAAAATTGAAATTCAATAATGATGTCAAAAGGCATCGCGGCCTGCCTTAGGATAATGATGATGAAATGTTAATTTTATTGTCATATAAATTTAAAAATTATTATAGTCATTGAAAAATCACGCGCTAAGACTCGTAGGAGCGAAACGAAAAAGGCAAGTAAGAACGTTCGAAACGAAGAAACTGTGCAGGCTGGCAAAGCAATGCGATGACCTCTGCCTAACCATTTGATTGTCGTGAAGGTATGATACATATATTCTTGTAGCTGCAATGACTGTAATAAAGACAGCAGCTGTGGCATGAGCATGCGGCACGCTACGGTTCAGTGCGGGTCGAAATGCGTCCGCGACTAAGTATGTAGAATGTACGGCTATCAGCGTGTGCGCATTGAAGTAATACCTGTTTGTTTTGGATTAATTAGATCAATTGCTGGGTTTGCTTTCAGGTTGTGGTTGTTAGTTTCTGTAACTGGGTGTTAATTCTGGCTTTTTTTTTTATATGGCATCTCGTAGTTCGACCATTAGATGCCGTGACTACTTAACCGGACTATCCTGTGGATGCCTTAATTAAAATTAAAGCCTCCAGTCAGGGCACTTAAAAACCAAACTAAACCTATGGAGCGACTACGCACTAAGGGCACCCCCTGTGGGGTACGAACCTCGGCTTAGGGCGTCGCTAGAGAGGACAGCAAGGGACGGCTGGATCGAAAGGTTTAATTCTGGCTGTTGGTGTGTGCGGCTTTATATATATGTTTGTAGACGTACTCACGATACAGGAGAAATTCCTAGTGGGGTATAACTTTAAAAAAACAAGTCACAATAAGACCACTGGCAGTCGGATAAGGTAGGTTTTAACTGAACCTACTGACTTTAAGAATGTCTATATCAATATTCAAGTTTTTGATACAGTTAGAACTTGCCTTTTCAGTAAGAAGTTCAAGATGACGGAAAATGGAAACTTACTATAATATTGTAAGTTCAATTACGTGCAATAGGATAGGCCTATATCCAGTATCAGCCTACAGCAGCCCACGTTGTAAGTTGATGATGGTACGACGAAGAAGAAGGATAGATATTCTTATTAATGACGGTTTCTTTGCAAGTTTGGAGTCTGTTCTAGTAATATATTTTTAGTAGGTACTTACCGATTTACAAAAGTCTCTGTCATCACTCATTGAAGTCGCTTCTAACGCTCATGTTAATTAAAAGCATCCCTTTCTTGGGTCTCTATTTTGTTTATCGGATTTAACGGGTAGTTGCTACCTGTGTGTCGAACTTCAAGGTGTCTGGAGGTGTTCCGTAACTATAGTATTCAAAAGAGTAGCCACTTAATCAAAATTATTTATGCAAAATACCCACAAAACATGGCTCACAACTGTCCAATTAAATATGACTGTATAACCGTACCGAGTATATAACTACTTGTATAGTTAGCTGTATGAATGTCGTATGTGCGTTATGTTTACCTCCGTGCCTCTGTGGGCACTCCACGCCTCGCGGGAGGGCCGTGACCCGCCACCTGCCGGTCACGGGTGAGCGCTCCGGTCGTTGTAAAACTACCTTATTACATACTACAAACTAACTATACGTCAAAATCATGCGTATAACTAGTTTTGTAGCGGGCAATGACAGTCTAACTGTGTCCTTAGTAGATACAGATGGAAGTTCGAGTCGACGGATCGAACGTTCCAAATGCGTTTTGGGTAGATCTTGGAAAAGGTACAAGCTTATACAATGTAGATATTTGGAATGTTGTTAGTTAAATTATAGTATGAACCTACTTACAAATAAATTGGGTTCATAATACGCCGATTACCAAAAAATACAGCGTCGGTGTTGTGTGCATATACCTACGCAATGAAGAATATGCGTGTGAACTGAGCGAGAGGATTTTGAAATCCTAGGATTTAGTAATACTAGTGTGGTCCCTCAGTTCTCACAGACGATCAGTCAGATCTCGGAAAGTATCTTAGAAAGAAGGTTTTGTGAATACAGAATTTTTTTGTAAAGATAAAGATATTTGCTAAATAACTGACCGCTAAGCATAAAATATAAAAAAATATATAACGACTGGACTGGGTACGGTACGATTATTTATCGGTATGATTATTTTAACAGAGCTAATATGATGATGTACCTATGGGTTGAGTTGAGAATCGGGTCAACTCAACTCTGCTTCATAGGTACATTTGACAAGACAAGAGTCATCATCATCTCAGCGTTAATCCCAGTCGCATCCGTGGCTTTTTCAGCTTTGGAGTCTGGGGTCCGCTTTGCCGGTCTAACTGCTGATTTTGGCTACACTTCGATATTTTCCGTGAAGCGACTGCCGTCTGGCCTTCACAACCCGAAGGCGACATCGAAGCATTGCAGTTAGACCAATTGTTGGATTTTTGAGGGCTCCAACAACCCGTAACGACTACCACTAGATGTTCGTATGGCAACCGGGACCAACGGCTTAAAGTGCTTTCCGAGGCACGACCAGACCAGTGCAAATATTCATATTCATGCATTCAAATATTTGCACTGCACGGGGATTAAAACCGTGCCTCCTTGCGCAGCGGCTGCGTTCGCTACCGCTACGTCACGGAGGCGGTCAAGACAAGAGTATAATTATAATATATTTGATGATAGATAAAATCAGAATTGAAAAATAAATCCATACTAATATTATAAATGCGAAAGTAACTCTGTCTGTCTGTCTGTCGGTCTGTCTGTCTGTCTGTTACGCTTTCCCGCTTAAACCTCTCAACCTATTTTGATGAAATTTGGCACAGACAATCTGTAGACCCTGAGAAAGAACATAGGCTACCTTTTATCCCGGAAAAAATTGATATTCCCGAGGGAAATCTAAAAAGCGCGATATAACCGAGCTCCACGCGGGCGAAGCCGCGGACGAAAAGCTAGTATTTTATAAGTCCAATCAAAATAATTACCCGTCATTCCCCTGCCCTTATTCCATATTTAATTTTGGGTCTGCGCAACATGTAAGTGTTTGTCTACCATACTTCTTTACTAGATATCATTCCAATATTCACCTCCTTTCTAACAGTATTATAATTCGCACATTCCTCCCAACGTTTCTTTGGTCTTTCCCTACTCTTGTAGCCATCGACATTCATTCACAAAACTTGTTTTGCCCAACCAACTAATGAAATATGTCCCACAAATCCAAATCCGTTACAAACAAAACCGAAAGTAAAACCAAGTTATGTATTGAAAACAACAGATCCAATACTCCAATTACCATTACAAGTGCGTTTGTTGTTGCGTAGTTGTCGCAAAAGTATCGTTATTATGTAAACAGCGATGTTTGTGTATTCAGTCGTCGGGAGGCGGTTGCATTCACACGCGACTGGCCACCGCTTCCTGTCGCCGCCTCTGGGAAACGCGCTCATTCATGCGTGTGCTTGCAACCATCCGCGGCAATAGCCGATCGGAGCCGAAGCCCCCTGGTGCGGTATGATGAAGTAACTTTAATCATTGATAAGAGAGTTCGGTTGGCTAGAGTTTTAGAGCAGTTGGTAGTGAAACTGTCTTTTTACGTGATTTTTGGCGTCAAACCTTAATAAAATAATACCAAAGCTATGACGACACAAACTGTAGAATTAATAAGCACCGTTGCTGTGACAGACCGCCAGCCAAAGTCTCTATTCTTTGATAAAAAAAAATCAAAAGAAATTAATTAAGAGAAGATGACTTGGATGACAGATGATTTTTAGAAGGCAAATTCTAGAGTAAACAACGTAAAGCACGGATATCTTGGGTAAAACTTCTAATGATAAAAGCTAACGCTTTGCTTTTATTAACAGACACCTGGTAAACAGGTTTTTCATTTAAAAAGATTATATTATATACCTGCATTAAATCTTCATTAATTGCATATGGAAAAATGCTAATTTGAGGCCTCAGCTTTCTATCAAAATCGAGAAACCGTTAACCGATCGTTTGTTAAAGTAACGGTAGACATAATAATTAAATACGAAATTTCACAATTAGAAACTATTCTTAGATTGGCAATATTTTAACTTCCTGAATTATAGAAATGTAAATTTTATACGATGAAAAAGCTTACGAAATCTATAGAGTTCTAAAAACATGATTATGATATGGCAGGTTATAAAAATCTTCTCTGTATGAGAAGAGACCTGTGCCCAGCAGTGGGACGATAAAAAGGTTGATGATGATGATGATGAAGCATAATCAGCTTATAATGTTCCCACTCCCGGGATACAGGCCTCCTCTTGGTCGAGAGGGGCCGTAATCTACTACGCGGGCCCAGTGCGTTTGGTAGGTAATGGCACATAACCTCGAAGTTTTCCTTCACCGTTTTGAGAGCAGTGGTGGCGAAATAATTTACACAAGTAAAACGCCTGACGGGCTTCGAACCTACGGCCTGTCGTACTTGACTTGAGGAACTTGTAAGCCACCACCGAAAACACCCCTGCTAAAAAAACTGACTAAATAAAATCTTACTGTACTTTTATGAAATAGTTTATGTTATACAAAACTGTTCGAAAACCGACAGCTCTTCGATCCGCTAAAATTAAGTGGCAGTGGGCGGGGCACATTGCTTGTAGAACAGATGGCCTATGGTGCAGTAAGGTTCTGGACTGGCGGCCGCGTACCGGAAGACGCAGCGTAGGGATGCCCCCAACAAGGTGGACCAATAACCCGGTGAAGGTCGCGGGAAGCCGATGGATACGAGCAGCACAATATCAGTCCTCATGAAAAGCCTTGGGGGAGGCCTTTGTCCAGCGGTGGACCTATAGGTATAGGCTTAAGAAGATACAAAACTGTTACACTTGGATATTTCAAAATAAAATTTTATTCTAGTCTCCTAAGTTATACAGAATACAAAATGTTATTAAACAAAATAATCTACGAAAAAGAAATGCGATATTTATGTAAATCTCACAGAACTGCGTATGTTCACGATCTCATCAAAGTGTTTATGTTTATCAATATCGTAAACTATTTAGAGAAACGAGAAAGTTGTTATTCGATTAAATACCTACATTTCATTACTTAACAAATCTCAACTCCTTTTTCTGCAATATTCATACAACTACAATATTATGATGTAAATAACCACGATGATAACCCAAATTTCGAAATCTTATCTCACAAGATAAGGGAGTCTCTCACAACTACTACCGGGACCTAATTAAGAACATGTAGGTAACCATCATAATGTATAGTCTCACGTTTATCAAGATAACAGAATGGTGACGCTTGACAAACCCGAAAAGAACATACGACAATAATATCGTAGTACAGTTTTTTTTTTTTTTTTTTTAATAATTGCCATAGTTATTGTTTTCAATAGATATGTCACTTGGTTTTCCTTTCGGTTTCCAGTTTTGTTTGTAACGGATTCGGATATGTGGGACATATTTCATTAGTTGGTTGGGTAAAACAAGTTTTGAGAATGAATCTCGACTACTATAAGAGTATGGGAAGACCACACGAAACACACACAGAAACGATGGATTGAATGTGTAAATTATGATGATGTGGTCAAAGTCACCGATAAAGCTCTTCGAGTCGCTAAAATTAAGTGGCAGTGGGCGGGGCTCCGAACCGATGGCCCCATCGGAAGTAAGGTTCTGGAATGCCGGCCACATACCGGAAGATGCAACGTAGGGAGCCCGCAAAAAGGTGGACCGATGACCTGGTGAAGGTCGCGGGAAGCCGGTGGATGCAGGCAACACAAGACCGGGCATTGAGGAAAGCCTTGGGGAGGTCTTTGGCCAGCAGTGGACCGCTATAGGCTGAAGAAGAATTATGCACATAATACACCGACTTCTTCTCTGCATTTGTTGATAATATCTAACGCAACTATGAACTCAATATATTGGTAATTTTACTACACTATAAACATTTCGTATATAGGTTTTTTTAAATAAATTCTTCTACAATAGATTCAAGCTACTCACATGTGTGCTAAGCTAATGTTATTCATTATTGTCGGCGAATAATCTCGTGCTGCTTATGTCCATGATTCCCATGTACATTCTCTCGATTTAATATCATCATCGATCATGCTTTCAGTCATCGAGAAACAAGCCTAGTTTCATTCTTAGTATCTACATAGTTTATCTCGGAATGTACCGGTTGGCTTTATCGGATTCAAACTGGAGAGATTAAATAGAGGGACTATTTGTAAAACCTACAGGACGATTTGGTTTAGAAATATCGTAAAAAATTACTCGTAATTTATAAAAGCATTAAAAACAGTTTGTTGGTATTCGTAACGAACATCGACCGATCGTAAACAACAAATTTAAAATGCGACCCGCATCCTCAAAAAGAGAACGCTGTATGTTGATCAGATAAGCAACCGAACTTCGCTTTTTTGTCGGCCCAGGTACGGACGACAACACATCAAGTTACTACAATCTGTCAGATTTCTTTATTAGATTTTCGACTTTATCTTTAAGGCTTTAAGGCTCAAATTCCATTAGAAATATTAGACAATTTCGGGTAGCTTGGCCTGCTGTCGTCCGTACATAGGAAAGTGCTTGATTCGCGACGCGACAGCCGCTTAGCGCCGCCGCGCAAGTTTGTATGCGACGCACATCATTTGACCCACATTCTTACGTTCGCGTTCAAAAAATATCTTGAAAATAATTTTATTAAATGTTTTTTTCCCAACAAGTTCACCAACTTTACGACCGGAACCGCGGGAGACACACACTTTGTTTTTACGCAAGACTTGTTTACAAATCAGGCATTACTTAATCCTTATTTTTTTACACATAATCTCACTTTCATTTGAATGCGGTTTGTATACTAAAATGTGGAATAATTTGTGCTGATTGGTAAACTTTACTTCTCCTACAAACAACTTTTTACATGCAAACAAGCATTTCTACGTTATTCGCAACTTCCTGAACACATACCCGATTGCACAGAACATCCGAGCCGTGGAAAGATTTCAAAAGGATAATTATGCTTAACACGTCAGTTACTCAGCCGCACAGCAATGGCAATAGGGTATTTGACTAAAAAAAAAAGAATTAGCCCGTCAGTCAGATTACAAAAAAATACTAGACACGTATTTTTTCTTTTTTCTTATAAACAAAAAATGAAGACGACGCACGCTACACTTTTTAGCGGCCAGTGACGTCACCAGCCACCACCCCTGATCTTTGATGCCTTTTATATTTGTCAATTTTTATTGATTTGATAAAACAAAATATAAGTACCCAATATTTTTCTATAATCTGAATGACGGATTAAATAAAATATTTTTTTTTTACCCAGGAAACATCCCTATTTACTAACGACAAAGATACATAGAAGTCAGTAAACCTATGTAATGTAGGTACTGTATCCTCACGTCAGCGCCACCACAAATGTTCATTTCTTATCGCCTCGTAAAATAAAGAGAATGGTTTGTGTCAACAACAACGCAACGTGATTGTGAAGACGCGTCATTGGCGTGTCATAGATGTCCAGTCAGGTAAACCCATCCTGCCCCCCGCGCCAGTCCTCATGACAGGAGACGACACAAAGGGTACGAATTGAAAGTGAAGGTCTGGTTATATTGGCGTATCACCAGACGAGAAAAGCTAATTATCGCTTAAGAATGTCACCGTGCAAGCTCACTGTAGAACATTCGTGATGCCCTCATAAAAGAAGCATTTTGTCACAAATGCGAGCACGACACGACTCAGAATTTCACATGACTGTGGAGAAAAACGACGACTCCAAAAACTCGTTTTGAAAAGCCGTGAAGCTAAATTATTAGCCCTCTCTCTTATGGATCAGTTCACCGTGCACTGTTTATTTAAGTGTTGTGAACATCCTGTTGACTCAGTTATTATGATCCTGTAAACGTATATCGTTATTTTTCTACCTTGAGGAACAGAAGATCACATCTCGAGGTAGATAAATAATGATGTACCGAGAGCTATAAATGCAATAAGTGGCTTAATAGCCATAAATTTACCCATTTATCTTCGAGGATGTTTTTAATGCCTCCCGTAAAAAAGCCTTGCATGGACGTAGACGATGGTCATTCATTCATGTCTGATGATAACTTACTGTAAGTTAGAAAAGAATGTAAACGGCTTATCGATAATCGTAAAATTTTCACCTATAGATTTTTGATTTAGTGAGAGATAGAATAGACTTTATAATTAATTTTAAACCTCCTATTGTACCACCATTTGTAAAATTACTATATTCATTTCATAATTACAGATATAATGTATACAGTTTACATAACAAAGAGTATACTATTCATGATCATCATTTTTCTTTTTTTTTTTATCGTCCCACTGCTGGGCACAGGTTTTCTCTATTACAGAGAAGGATTGAGCGTAATCACCACGCTTGCTCAGTGCGGGTTGGCGATTTCAGACTTAAAGTCCAGGTTTCCTCAAGATGTTTTCCTTCACCGTGTAATCATTGGTGTCCAAGATATACTTAGAAAGATTCTTCCCACTCCGAACAACTAAAACGAATTAGAAAAGTTACATTGGTACTTGTCTGACTTGGAGTCGAACCCGCATACTCGTACTTGAGAGGCTAGTGTTTTAACCACCAGGCCATCACGACTTTTACTTAAACATACTTTTACTATTCTACATAAATAAATCGTGAGGGGTAACGTAACGATATAATATATCTTAGATAAATTTTTAAAGATAACGTATATACCAATAACATAATACCTATTCCTGTTTCAGAACCAGTAAGTGAATATGCGACTTTAGAATCAACTTATCGATTACTGCATTAGGTGGTTATTGAACAGCACGCCTACGGCTTCTCGTTACTTCGTATCACATAAACGATAAAAATTACGCAATGTTATTCTTGAGTATAACATAATGCTGTTGACGAGATTTGAATCGTAGTAGTTATAGCAAAACGATGCAGACAGCAGAATTGTTTTGTTGATATTGCTTTTTATAATTGCAGAAGATATGGTAGCTAAGCGCTGTTTTTTCTGTAGACAGAGAAGTAACTAACTTAATTCGTAGAAAAAAATTGACAGGTTTTGTGATATATATCAACAATTATTCATCTGTTAGTTATAATCATTTCTCGAATAAGATTATAATGTGATTGAAAGCCTTACTGATTTTTACTACGTCAGCATCCCAGAAATAATTAAAAAAAAAACATAATTTTACAGCTATTTCAGTTCAAAGTTATCTGGCCATGGAAAAATCAGACTTGTTAAATATATTTTCCAAATAAAAAATACTTTGGACAGATTCTCTATCGTCAGAGATACTTTATATGTATGATGAATAATTATTATCGTTTGAGATATTTTCTATACAAAATCTCTCATATCACAATGTTATTAATCCGACCAAAATCACCTGAAGATTAAAAAATCGTTCCTTAATAAAACATTGCATTTGATAAGTATGATAAAGTAATTCTGATAAGGATCTTAATGCTGGTCTTTAAACTACATGGGCTGAAGAAACATCCGACCAAAAAAGACGATCTCAATAACATTAGAGAGATTTGAACAACAAAACCCCAATTAAACGCTAACTTCAAATCCAAGTCACGTCGAGACGAAGCGGTTAACAAAACACAGGATCGTCCTGCCGACGACGGTCTTCCAGTGAAAGTCGCCGATATAAACAAAAACCTTTTTGTGATGCCACTCGCGTTCCGTCCTCTGTTTGTAAATTAGGACATTTCCAAATGAAATTCCTGCAGGTACGACTGGTGGCTACTGTTTCCTGTGGAGTGTCGCGATATCCAATACTTTATGGCTTTCTATGCATGTTCGAATTTTGAATTAGGAGGTCAACATTTGCTATCGATCTGAAGATATGGCTATCGGCTACCAAATAGCTTGGTTTCTTTGTGATTAGGAGATTTAGACAAATTATCAGGAGCACCTATATAAAAAATGATGTAAAGAAAACCCTGTCCGATCCGTGAAGGTATGGTTAGGTATCGATAACTGATTCTACTAATGCCTACAAAGCCGAACTAAACTTTAAAAAAAATCTCCCTAAAAAAATAAATATTATTTCGCAAAAAGAGGTAACTTAAAACATGTGCGGTGGCCATACAGGCGCGGGCGAAGAGGGGCAGGGCACGCGGCACGCGGTCGCATCGCTATTCGCTCAGAATTATACCGTCAAAAATAATGTTGTCACTTTTTAAAAATTAACAAATTTTGGGGAAGTTGTAATTAATTCGCAGGAAAAAAAGATTATTTCAAAATTCATTGGTATTGTTACTATGATGATTATGTAAAATTTCATATGTTATTTGGTCATGTGTTTACCTAACCTTTATTATCCTTACGGGTCGGACAGGGTTTTCTTTACATATTGTATAGGTGTGGTAGGACCAACACCCTAATTGCGTAACACCCTACTACTATCAATTGGAATAATTTTGAAGCGTATTTCTAATCCATTGCTCCTGATGATTGAAAAATGCGTCTGATCAACAACGTAAATAACGCAATGAAAATATATTGTTGAACTGTCAAAATGATACCCATTGCTACCGATAGTGTGTTACGCAATTACCCTGCAGGAAGTAGGATGGAATACATCTTGAAAAAACCTGGACTTAAAGTCTGAAATCGCCAACCCACATTGAGTAAGCGTTGTGATTACGCTCAATCCTTCTCTGTATGAGAGGAGACCTGTGCCCAGCAGTGGGACGATAAATAGGTTGATGATGAAGTAGGATCTCATTGAAATCTTTGGTAATTTTCATACTGGCCCAAACAACCTACTGGAACTTGCGTTTATGAAATGACATCCCGAAATCTATTGCCTCCTAAGTTTCAGCCAAAATAATAATATGTTAAGATGTTATATGTCCTTTAAAGCTGAATAGGATAACCTAAATCGATATGGACATGGCAGTTTGAATGAATAGCAAATCAGATGACTTCATCTTAGTCATACGCACAATGTGAGAATCAATCAACCTCGAGGTTCTATGCTGTCCGCTCTCCATCCATTCATGTGTCAAAATCCTCATATGCTTTGATATTTATCTAAAAGCTATTAATAAATCCTAAGAATTACTGGACGCTTGAAAAATAAATAGGATGCCAATAAGTCAGTCGATGAGAGAAAGCTTGTTTCATCATCATCATCATTTCACCCGAAAGACGTCCACTGTTGGACATAGGCCTCCCCCAAGGTTCTCCACGACGACCAGTCCTGCGCCTCCCGCGACCTTCACCAGGTCGTCGGTCCACCTTGTTGGGGGCCTACCCACGCTACGTCTTCCGGTGCGTGGTCCTTACTCGAGAACCCGTAAGCTCCATCGGGCATCGGTCCTACGGGCAATGTGTCCAGCCCACTGCCACTTTAGTGTTGCAATTCTTGTTTTATCGGCAATTTTAAAAGGGTTAGGACGGGTGCCGTATACGAGGACTCTTTAACAGAATGACGAAGTGTGAAAAAATACAAATTCCCTCTATGGGAACAATTTGCCATAAAAATGTCTTAGGTCCGTATTCCAGAAGGAAACTCAAGCATTGATCTCTGCTTAAGCATTACTTAAAACTAGTTTCAACCAATCAAATGGCTTGAAACGAGACTTAAGTAGAGCTTGATTTTTGAGTGACGTTCTGTAATACGCACCTTAGTAAGATTTTTGAAGTAACCAATAATTCGATTGTCCTCCTGGACGGGAGAAATGTTGTGGTGAGTTAGTAAAGAAATAGCAAGGAAATTAAAAATAAGTAGTTACAGAAATTAGGTTGGTTATTTTTATACTGTCAGTAAAAAAGAGAGGTAAGTACTGTATCAGAAAATAAAATAATGAACTTTAATTAACTTCGCTACAATGAAAAACCTGCACAGAAATAAAAAATTAAAATAATAAAAACCATTCCAGTATAAAATACGAGCAAGTTCAGTGTCGGTCAGGGGCTCAGTGTTCTCAAACGAAATGCGAAGTTCAACCGAGTCAATGTAATGCTACGCGCTAGTTATAATTAAATACACCAACCAGCAGGTGCAATCTTGAACTTTATTACCTAGATTAAAAGGTTGATTATCCTGTCACACAATAACAATAAGTTTACAAAAGAAAATTATCGTTGTCCGTTGATGAATGCGATCGTGATAGGTTCCAACATAAATTTTATTTTTGCAACTTTTAATTTTACTTGTCATGCTTTAAGTGTGCCCATGATCAATGTTAAACTGTTACGGAGATTTCACCTTTAGCTTTACGTAATAAAGTCTATTTTTGATTCAGATTTTATAAAGGCAACTCTGCCAATGTGCAAATAAAAGTAATAGGTTTTTTCAATGGAATAGTAATTTGAATTTGCTTGCCCATACAAACAATTAAATTTAAAAAACAATTCTACATAAAGTTACTTAATGTAACTGTTAATTCTCGATTTAATGCTTCAAAAGTCGAGAATTATGTTATATTTATTTAACAAATTATATTTATAACCTTTCATTATTTCCTTGAAAAACTTAAGATAATACTTTTATTATCTTAAGTTTTTCAAGGAAATAATGAAAGGTTATCGGGATATTACAGTATTTTATTTTATAGCCATCAAAATCACAGCTTATTAATTTTTTTTTTTTTTTGATGAAATTATAAATGCATGAGAGAAAGTTACAAAAATATAATAGCATGTTCTGCTAATTATAATTGAACCATTTTGAAGGTTTAAAGCTGCAAACAAATTAACTAAAAACTCGAAATACATTTTAACCGGAAAAGAAGATATTTAGACGAGTATAAGCCCCGCACGATGATATTGCGATGGAACCTTGTCACAATAACAGCTTTGTGACGTCATCTGTCACACGAAAGGACAGCTAGCAAAAGAATGTTAAATGCAAAATTATAGTTTATTAATTTTGCATTTAACATTCTTCCGGGTTAAGGATTTATTTGTATTTTATAATTTTATTATACATACACATACCTACTCATCCATATTCTGACAAATAAACTTTCATTATTAAAAATTTCAAGGAAATAATTCTTGTAGACGTAAGAAAAATATACTTATTCGTATATCTTTCTTACATGTTTATTAACTTTTGCTAACTACATTTCTGTTAATTTGTGAGCGGGAATTAAACCAGAGTACCAAATAACACCAGGATAGTATGTAATTTTTTTTTTTTATATAATTCAATATAATCTTACCCTATTTATTCAATTCCACTCATACAGTCTTCCGAATTAGAACTGCTTTCTGTGTCTGTCGTTTCCGATTCACTGTCGTCTGCCGTATTTATGATAAATAACTCGTCAGTTATTCGATCTTTTTTTCAATATTCCTCTTCAAGCCGTTTAACATGATTGACTTCCTTTCGCCAGTCATCTGGAGTTATTGACGCCAACGCCTCCAATGTCAGAGCTTCAATGCGACTTTCCAACTGCTCCACATTTTTTTCTGACACCCTCATCTTTACCAGGTTCCAGATGTACTCAATGGGGTTGAGGTCGCAGTTGTAGGGTGGTAATCTAACGATCTCATGGCCATTGGCAGCTAATAAATTGTCAATTTTATAATTTTTCGGCGGTCTATGCCGTTTAATTAATAAATACAGTTCAGGTTTTGTACTGTCGTTGGAAAAGTCGATGTTGTGAGCTTGTAGCCAATCAACCATCAACTGTTTTTTATTGTTCATATTTGGTGGCCTATTCTCTTCCCTACTGTGATAAGGGGCGTTGTCCATCACAATTATGGAGTTGCGTGGTATGTTGGGTACTAATTTTTCTGTAAGCCACTTGGTGAAATTCTCAGCATTCATTTGATCATGGTAATCCCCCGTTTTGGTGTCTGCTTTAAACATCAAAGGGGCATTGTCAACAAAACCGCTTTCACTTCCCGCGTGAACTATTATCTATCGGCGACCGGGGCTGTCGTTCTGTCTCACTCCGACATCGGTTGCTGTTTGCCAACATTTTTTTACCGTGTAGTGTGCGTGTATCCACGTTTCGTCGAGATAAATAACGGGTCTTTTGTTATTATCAAGCGAGTCATTTTCTTTCATACGTCGTAAATATTTAGCCCTCCACGCTTGAATTTGGGGTCTTTCAATTAGAGCCAGTCTTTTTTGGTAGCATTGTTTAAATTGGTAGCCTAAATCACATTTAATTATTTTTCTTAATGTAGTTTCACTATTGGTATAATTAAGGTCTAATTTTGAAGCCGCCAAGATTTTGCGCATTGTGGGTATTTCTGTCCTCATCGTATACATTGAATGTATAATATTTCTTAAAGCTGTTAAGGAAAACCCGTCGAAATATTCCTTCTTTTGTCTTTTTCCTTTAGTAGGAGTTCTCATTTTGCTGCCACTTGCTGTTGCCGACTCATGCTCTCGTCGCAATTTAGTCACAGTATTTTTTTGCAACGCCTGTGGCACATGCCACACGCTCCGTGACTTTGGTTTAGCTGTTGCTTCGGTATTAAAATGTCCTCAGTAGTGTCCGAAGTACTTTTTAAAGGACGGTTTATACTTTCAAGAACTAACTTACAGTCCTCTTTTTCTTTAACAAAATAATTGTCCACTTTAATTATAATTTCACGAGCACGATTGTGAATTAATTTCTTACTCATTTTAACGAGTAACAGCTAACAAAACTAAACAAAAAAACTCAAGAACAACAATAAAACAGGATAACAAAAACAAAAAACTAACAAAAATATTCGATGTGCGTAAGTGGGTAAGCGCGGACTGAACTTGCGAACGGTACTGACGGTGCGAGGTCGACTACGTCACCAAGATGGCCGCCGATCGCAATATCATCGTGCGGGGCTAGTAGGGGCGATAAGAGACGTAACATTCGTTAGAAATTATATTGCTATTAAATTAATAATATTAATAATAAAAAATGAATACTTTTTTATATTTTTAAATGTTTATGTTTTTTTATATAAATATTTAAAAATGTAAATTATACGTTAGTAAAATAAATAAACGATTAATAATAATAATAAAAGAACTACTCAGGATCGAGCTTGTTGGCGTGCCATGAAGGAGGCCTATGTCCAGCAGTGGAGGAGTAGGGGCTGATGATGATGACTATTATGTAAAAAATATTATAAAATTTAGAAAAAACATTACACACGTATTAAACTAAACATAATTAAATAATACATTAGAAACTTAAAGATACAGATAAAAGAAAAAATAACGTCATAAGTCGTTGATGTCTTTTATAAGGACGTTACGTAATAAGGGTATGACGTCACACAAACAAATGACTTTGAACCCATAAAAACTAAATGTAGGTACACATTTAAACCCAAAACTAATGTGAAAGTTTGGGATATTATTATTATTTATTTTCTTAATCTCCACGTGTACAATACATTGGGATAAATGCTATGCCCCGCAAAACCGTTTTCACGGCACCGTTGTCACGGGAACGGTACAAACAGTGCATCAGCAATAATTAAATAATATGTTTGTTTGTTTGTTTAATAATAGGTTTGTTATCTTTTCAATCATAAACTACAGAACGGATTTGAATAAAATTTTGCACGCTATCCGTGATAATTCATCCCAATATTACAATCTCACTAAGAAACTTTCTGTATGAGAATAGATCTATGTCCAGCAGTGGGACGATAAAATAGGTTGATGATGAAGAAAAGGACAGAAGTTAAAATAGTAGTTTAGTCTTGTCCAATAAGATATTTCATTAACAATTTGGACGTGATTAACTGCAATGCTTAGATATCGCCTTCGGGTTATGGAGGTCAGACGGCAGTGGCTTCACGGAAAATATCGAAGTTTAGCCAATATCAGCAGTAAGACTGGTAAAGAACCTCAGACTCCAAAGCTGAAAAGGCTTCGGATGCGACTGGCATTAACACTGTGATGATGATGAATTTGGACGTGATTATAGACATGCCTACAAAAAACACGCCAATTTACATCAGGCGCAGTCTAATTTGACAGGACCATACTAACAATAATTTTCTGTCCTTTCACAATGAAATAGTTAGAATCAGATGCACTAAATACTAAATTTAGGTGCGTATTACAGAACGAAACTCAAGCATTGATCTCTGCTTAAGCATTACTTTCAACCAATCAAATGGCTTGAATCGAGACTTAAGTAGAGCTTGAGTTTTGAGTGACGTTCTGTAATACGGACCTTAGTTTAGTTTGTGATCAAAGGAAGTGCTACCAATTTTAATTGAATAGTTGCTTACGCCGATTGTAAGCAACTATTCAATTAAAATTGGTAGCACTTCATTTGTCATGTCTAAATTAGTTTTTTGGCGACAGTTATTCAGGTATGTGGCGATAATTACTGCAATAAACGTTTTCGTTTCGCAATCATTTTAGAATAGTCGGTCGTAAATTAATATGAACAGCCTTGCTTTCCTTCCTCAAGGAGAAAGTTATAATAAACAGTTTTGAGTCGTTTATTATCATATCAATGACGCATATTTTGTTACAGACAATTTTGCTAAAGTAGAGTTAATCACGTAAGGATTTTGGTATCCTGAGGTTAAGTTGAAAGACCAGAGTCACCGACATAGCTGAGAGGATTAGCAAGCTGAAGTGGCAATGGGCTGGTCACATATGCCGCAAGACCGACAACCGATGGGGTAAACGAGTCCTCGAGTGGAGTCCGCGTCCCGGCAAACGTAGCGTAGGACGCCCTTGGGCGAGATGGAGCGACGACATCAAAAAGGTGTCTGGTAGTGGCTGGCAGAGAACTGCTCAGGTTCGAGTTTGTTGACGTGCCATGAAGGAGGCCTATGCCCAGCAGTGGACGAGTAGGGGCTGATGATGATGATGATGACGTTGAAAGAACCTTATTCTAACCCTAAGCTGTCGTCGATACTGAAATTGATTAAAATTACATGACAGGTTCAAAAAGTGTTCGACATTGATTACAGCCGAAATGAGATTGCGACTAGATTTTGCATCCGTTAATTACGGGAATGACCTTTTGATTTAGTTTACCTTATTAATTGCGTTTCTATCAGTATAATTCCACAAACAATTTTTTTTTACGAATCATTGTTTACCTACTCTTCCATTCGACGAAGATTGTCTTAATGTCTGATACATTAAACGAACATGACAGATATGACATCGTAACGACAAATTGACATATCAAGATCAGACTATTATTAAATTGTTATCAGAAGATTGTGATAGAAATTATCCATTATATACTAGCATTCCGCCCGCGGCTTCACCCGCGTGGAATTCTGTTATATCGCGCTTTTTAGATTTCCCTCGGGAATATAATATTTTTTTTTAATAAAAGGTAGCCTATGTCCTTTTTCAGGGTCTAAAGATTGACTGTGCCAAATTTCACCAAAATCGGTTGAGAGGTTTAAGCGGGAAAGCATAACAGACAGACATAACCGAATTCCACGCGGGCGAACCCGCGGGCGGAAAGCTAGTGATACTATATTCTTTAAAGGCACCAAATTTTAAACGGGCAACAAAGGAAAGGGTCCTTTGTTGCCCTTTGTTGTTAAGAGTCAGAGGAATAAGTTATCGGGGTTACACCATGCGCAATCAGCTGCTGTATCAAGTTGTCAACCAACTGTTTGGCAATTTTTACAGCAAGACGAAAGTTCGAGCCAAAAGAAAAGAAGAAGTAGCCATTTATCTAACAGCAAACTTGTGGAGATTATAACAAGATATATAGCCATATCACGTATTACACATGCGTGCTAAAACTTAACTATTTATATTATAATTCACAGCAAATGTTAGCCTCCAGTCACTTACGTAAGATCTTACGTGAAAATCTGTTATTAGAGAAATCGACGAGAGGAACTTTTTAGTGCGTGTTAATTATTTAAAAAGGAAAATGAAGTTTTTAATATAATGCGTGCCTTGTGATGTCATTCGCAAAATCTAGGTATCTACTTATTGGATAACCTGATCAAGACGTTTCTAAGGTAAGTAAGTGCCTTTAGCGTCTTTTTCTTTGACTATCATATTTTTAGAATAAATCTCTCTCAATCTGCATAACCTTTTTCCAACTATCTTTGAATCTGAATGCAGCTGATTACGACTATTCTAGAAGACTAATTTATGATTTATTTTACAGACGACATTATTTATTAGATTTTCAACTTTATCCATAAGGCTCAAGATTGATTGGGAATATTTGACAGTTGCGTGTAGCTTGACCTGCAATCGTCTGTAGACAGAAGCACATAATCTTGAACAGGTTATAATTTTCACTCACTACTAAGGTACAAATACGATATGTTCTACTCACCATCGTGAGGGAAAAGTAGTAATTTCGATTGAATTTTATGGGTCACATATGGTCACAAATAACTTTTTGTGACCATAGTGGGACCTATATGAAAGTGTCATTCGATATAATTGACAAAGGTACGGAAGAGATATAAACTGAAATAACGGTCTGTAACCGATGACCAATCCGGATTTACCATTACAATGTTTCCAAACGTTTCAACAGAACTTTGTTGAAAACCCGATTTGTTTACATAGTTTAGCTACGTTCATTTGTTGCTATGCCCTCGATTTGTGACAATAAATGCACATTAGAGATCAATATTGTTTACAACTTTCTATGGGAACTTACTGTTCCATTGTTTACTTTAGAAGAGCGTTTATCGATAGCACGTCGTATAAAAAGTATAAGACTACCATAAAAGACAAGTTTCATTTTCATTTTATGGCGGGTAGAACGAAAAAGCTTACGATTGGCGAAACTCGATTTCATTACCGTCCTAACTGACGAATGCCTATGTCTGAAACAGGTAGGTATTTATGGATCTTACAAGATTCAAATATGAATTTCATATTAATAAGTATGAGACAAGCGATTCTTGATCAACATAATTATTTTGGGATGCAGGTAACTCGGCTAACGGTTGCATTCGAGTTGTGGAATTTCAAGTCTGTTCTACAAACGCGCACGGTTCATTAATGAATGTCTTGAACGCATAAAATCACAATTACCCACTTTTAATTGACGCCACTCATGACTTAAGTGTCAATTATAATCCAATGTGATTTTCGTGCTATCTAATCGATTGAACAGTGAAAATAATGTTACTTCCATATTTATTGATTCCACTTTCTTTTGCAACGGTAAAACCGACTCCATGGTGTACCAGCAAACATTCCTGAACTGACAAAACTTTCTTTAAAGAATACTTATTAGATTTAGTAAAATGGTTAGTGTCGGCAACGCGAACTCATTCAATACAGGTGTCATAATTTACGTGTAAACACCGCTACGGGCTACGTGGAAGAAAACCAGAGAGTTCTCGCGTCCGAAGTGGAACACTGCGCGTGCGACCGTACTAGATTCAATTAATCAACTCTCATCAAATTATTCACATGTTGAATAAATATTTATGCCTCATCACCTGACTAGTAAACAGTCAGCTCTCAGGTCTTATAGTCACGTTTGACGAAATTTACCGTTAAGATCCGCTGAGTGGTGCTCGTTCAAACTCCGGAGCTGGTCCTCGTCATATCACAGACACAAGCACTTGTTGTTAACTATCACTACAATACGATCACTTCACTGATCACCGATGATCCCCGTACATTTCGTCGGTCGCGGTTGGTGTGCTGTATGCGAGGGCCGCGTCGTGCGCATAGGACCAGCAAATGCGACGGACCGTGAATCTTAACCTACCTGTTGCGCTTGCGTGTCGCCCGTCGACAGCCCGCCGACCGGCGCCCTGCTGTACCGACGCGCACCGCCGCCATTTTTTATACAACCTCCGTACTTATACCTTTATAACACTACTCCAACATACCTTTATGAAAATAGATCTCAGTTACTTCTTTAGTTCATAAAACGTGATAAAAAAATTATTGCCCTTCTGTAAATCGTCGTGAGTAGCTATAATGATAAGCGTAAAAGCCTTAATCTGTTTTACCGACGTGGTAGCGCCATCTGGAGAAAGCAGCTGGCACTACTGACGTTCTTAAGTTGAAATTAGTTACACATAAAATCACAAGACACTGGTTACGTTCGGGTTAAGGCATACTATATAGTTTTCGGGAAAATCAAGCCAGGTATTTGAAATTGTGAGGTTTATGCAGCATTGTAAACCTTAAAAATCAATCTTCGAAGGCAGTGAACTCAAAGCTATACCTGATCTGACTTTGATCTCAGGTTATCTTAGTTCTATGCTATGGCAACAGATGGAGCCACTGTACACTATAAAGTTAAAGCCTCATTTCAACATTGACGAATCCTTTTATTTGCATGACGGATATACGTATTGACAAAGTAACAAAAAGTGTAGATTATCTTGTATCAGCTGTAGAACAGGTAGTTTTCCCTAAGTTTCGGTATCAAATATGTACTTAAGTAGGTTCGTACCTTTATTTCTAATGTGTTTGTATAGGATGATTGATTACCTGAATCCATTACCTTTATCAAAACATTTTTATAATCAAACTTTTTTTTTAGCTCTATGGTGATCACTAGGTTTTGCATCAAGAGTTGTACCTTCATCTTACGATGCTAATACTGTTGCACTTACGCCGAATGCACTTCAGCAAACAAAAAAATGTAATGAGATATTTCAGAGCACTGTTGTAGTCAATTGATTAACTAACAAATCCCAGTGGCGGCGTAGCATAGGTTGGCACCCGGGGCGACTTTCTATCGAGCACCCTCAAAATAAAACGACAAATATTAAACGTGCTAAAACACTCAATGACATTATTACCGGAACTCCCACCGAACCTTGGATTTATGCCCCCGATAACGTCCAAGGAAGTCCACACCGCCCTTCGTCGCATGGCGAATCGGAAAGTTGTCGGAGCTGACGGAGCCCTCATGAGGCCTGGAAGGCGATGGGTCCTCGCGGTATGGGCATGTTAACGAACTTCCTGAACCGCGTGCTCCTGTACGGCAAAATCCCGAACCAATGGAGGCTGAGTATTATCACTCCAGTCAAGCCAAGGCCTCGGTACAGGAGTGTGGTGATTACCGCGGTATTAAGGTCATGTCCCACACCATGAAGATCTTTGAGAGGATTTTAGACTTCCAGATCCGGCAGGAGTGTGCTGTCCTGACGTGTCAATGTGGGTTCCGTCAGGGTACGGAACTATGTACCCTTACTTCGCCCTAAGGAACACCATGGAGAAATACAGATCGAAGAGCACGCCTCTGCATATGCTGATCATGACCCTGGCACTGAGGTCCAAAGGGTGAGAGGCTGATTGGTGACCCTGATTTAACTCAAGATGGTCTCCAAAGCCTAGAGCACAGGCGTAGAGTAACGAGCCTTTCGGTGTTCTATAGGATGCATTTTGGTGAGTGTGCGAGGGAATTGCATGATTTAATTTGATAATTTCCCCATCTCCGTTCCACCATTGGACGATCCGTCGTACGGCGAGTTTCCACCCTTACGTTGTTAACACCACTACGATCCGGACAAAGCGTATCGCCTCTTCCTTTATACCGCGTACATCGAGGGACTGAAACAACTTGCCAGCGGCGGTGTTTCCGTCGGACTACAATTTGAGTGTCTTCAAAGCTAGAGTGAATAGGCTCTTAATAAACTAGTGCGCTTTACCATCAACGATTGCGTCACTGCTTACCATCAGGCGGGATTGTGGTCAAGCGCTAGTTTATAATACATATAAAAAAAAGGCGTACCAAAAGCCTATGTTGACAAAATTCGAGACGGGTACCTCAATTCCGATTCCGTTGTTAGGACCACTGTTGGTGCCAGTAAACCCTTCCCCATCACCGTCGGAATTCATCAGGGATCCGTCCTTAGTCCGTTTCTGTTCAGCGTGATATTGGGCGTCTTGTCAGACAGCATCAAGAATTCACATGAGCAACCTCCCTGGCTGCTCATGTATGCTGATGATATCGTGCTGGCAGATGCGGACAGGGAAAGGTTGGTGCAGCGGGTGTATGTGTGGAAGAATTCGCTTGAGAGCGGAGGTCTTTAACTCAATGTGGCGAAGACGGTTTACATGGTCAGCAACGCGACAGACCCTATGTCTTTGTGCATAGGCGGAGACATGGTTAAGTGCACAGACCAGTTTAAATACTTGGGGTCTGTGCTCCGCGCGTCCGGCACGCATTTCCGCAGCTTGGGCAAAATGGCGTGAGGGGACAGGTGTCATTTGTGACTCCAAAATGCCGGTTAAGCTTAAGGGGCAGGTCTATAAGACCATCATTAGACCTATTCTTCTGTATGGCAGTGAGGCGTGGCCTGTGCTTGAGCGACACAAGCAGGAGCTGCGTGTCACGGAGATGAATATGCTGCGGTAGATTTGTGGAGTTACGCGGAAAGTCCGCATCAGGAACTCTCGCATCCGTGGCAGTCTTCTTGTCCGTGACATAGCAGACAATCTGCAAGAGGGTGGCCTACGCTGGTACGTTGACGTCTTACGAAAACGTTATGTATTGTGTTATGTTACGTTTGTAACAAATGTCTTGACATGGCCCGGAACAAGCGAAGTAGATCCAAAAAGTGCTGGCTTGACGTTATATAAGATGACATGCGTGCCAACAATCTCACACCACGGGATGCCAGAGCTCGTGCGAAATGGAGGAGTAAGTGTAGGAAAGCGGACCCTGGGTTCCAACACGAAAGCCGCGGTTGCAATCGGGATTTTACGCTAAGATGATGATGATGATGACACAATGACATTATCAAAATTTACTTTCCTCTCCTTTTCAATGGACAATATGGATAGACTGGAAAGTCGTGTTTGGCTCATTGTAGATCTTAAGTAAGATTTTGTCACCCCTTGATACTTGGCACCCGGGGCGGACCGCCCCAACCGCCCCCCCCTTTACGCCGCCACTGACAAATCCCTCTCGTAGGTATCGTCCATAGTGTCCTAAGTTACGCCTTATTGTCCTAAGTTGAAATGTCAGTGCGCTGGGCTGTGTTTGTCGCCCCGTTTGTCAAACCGTTGGCTAGTGGAACAGACAAGTCCTGCAGGGTAATTCCGTAACAAACTATCACTAGCAATGGATTTCATTTTGACAGTTGAACGACATTCATTGCATTGTATACGTTGTTGAGTAAACAAATTTTTTGAACTTATGAAGCAATGGACTAACAATATGCTTCGAACTGATTCCAATCGATAGTAGTTGTGTGTTACGCAATCAGGGTGCTGGAGTGTATACAGCGCATCATCGACAAACGTAGTGTTGGACGTCTCCCCTACCCAGTTAGATGGAATGCAGGGGAAAGAAATAGAGCCCTCCATTTCATACAATACACGTTCTTTGGGATTAGGGTTGCCATTTCTATAATTTGGAAAACAGGACAAGACGCGTGAAAACCCCGGATTTTAGAGTCCGAAAGCCGGACATATCAACAAGATCTTTTAAACATATTCAATGCAATAAAAAACATTTGAAAATGTAATAAATCACCTTTTTTATTCATACTTTTTTTAAAACTCGGTTTACAAATGAAACCTTCCCCGTACGCTCCCCGGATGCCTTCTAAACTAGGACAAATCCGGGGAAACCCGGACGGATGGCAACCCTATTAGGGATGCATGTCGGTCTGGCCTGAGGCAAGTACCTACAGCGATAGCGCAACTTGGATATGTGTGTGAATGCATTTGTATTTAGCAGGAGCGTCACGGCACTGTCTCACAGTGCCAACTTAAGACACTCCCTGCTGAAGATAAAGAATAGGTCCGATCGTCTGCCGATGCTTTCAGGTTGAGCCGGTCACGCTACAGACTTAGGTCCATATTACAGAACGTCACTCAAAACTCAAGCTCTACTTAAGTCTCGGTTGAAGCCTTATGATTGGTTGAAACTAGTTTTAAGTAATGTTTAAACAGAGATCACTGCATGAGTTTCCTTCTGGAATACGGACCTAAGGGGCCGAAAAGTGTGTGTGAGCGGCATATCGTTCAACTTCAATTTATTTCCGGATAATTTCAAGCTGGACGTTATTTTCTAAAAAATACATAAATGTTGCTATCTATGGTAACTGCCTAAAATGAATGTCATATGTATAAGTCCAGTTTTGCATTCATTTTTGGAACACTAAAAATTATCAATCCATTTCATATTTCTTACACGATCAACTGGATTTTTCAGACAGGTACTTGCTTCAGCAGTACATATACTAAAATTGGAACGATACAGAGAAGATTAGCATGGCCCCTGTGCATGCGTGACACGCAAAATCGAGAAGCGTTCCACATTTTTAGACAAATATGTATGTGCTTGACGCACCTTCTTCGTCTTTTACTACTGGTGTGTTTTTTATTATCTATGTTTTTTTATATAAGCTTTTGTTTTTCACGGGAGTTGACAATACATAATAATCCCTACCAGCGGCCTTTTCATACAGTCCTTAAAATATATATCCCACAATTAATATAGTGGTCCTTCTCCCGTTTTAAGCCATGGTAGGGACGCGGTCAAGTGCCGCTAAAATGAAAGCCGCGAGTGCGACTCAAAACATTTCCAAAAATTTTGGAAACAAAAACGAAACCGCATCTACGGTTCAAAAACCAGCTGGTTTACCCAGCTGCGGAAGCAGCTCTGTTTCAGGATCTGGTACGGTAAGGAGCCGTACTCTTTTCATTGAAGCGGACTACGCTCAAAAAATTGTAATGCTAGAGCGAGCTACAGCGGAGCGCGAGCGTGATCGTGAACGTATAACTCTCGAACATGAGCGCGCTGTTTTAGAGCTACGTAAGCAGGCAGAAATTGCTGCTTTGGAAGAAACAGGTAACATGTGTAGTGATAGAAGTCGTCGGTCAAGTCGTGTTTCCCACGGGGATATACAAAAATGGGTAAATGATTGCGTAAACGTAGCTATACCAGATACAGAAATAACAAAGGTGCCACAGAACGTTAATATTTTAACAGATCTGTCTGTCAATAGACCAAGTGTCCATTTCACACAGCGTTCTACGGTTGCCTCGGTATCTCCAGTAGAGGTACCTAATAACAGCTGTATCTCAATAGCCAACCTAAAACACCCTACATGTTCCTCTAATAATATAATACTACCTTCCACAGAAATAGCTCAATTAGCTCAAGCGATAGCATCACTGTCAAATAATAATACATCCAGAACCAAATTTGGGGACGGACGTCTACCATCTTTTGATGGAAAAGCCATGGATTGGTTAATACTAAATAGAACGTACGAAGACACAAAGGTAATGTATTCGGCGTCAGATAACCTAACGCGCATCAATTTGGCGCTAAAAGGAGCAGCTCGGGCAGCGGTCTCTGTACTGTTAGTCTCAGCGCGAGACCCTTCCGAGGTGATGGAAGCCTTAGCAATTAGATTCGGGAAACCTGAACATATAATGCTACAAGAGGTTGCAGCCCTTCGTGCCCTTCCAAAAATTAACAACTCTGAAGGGGAAGATTTGCACAAGTTTGCCTATCGCGTCCGTAACTCGGTGGAAGTATTGCGACTTTTAAATGAAAAACCATATCTAGATTCACCTGATATCTACCAAACGGTTTTAAGTAAGCTTCCACTTCTGTTACGAACACGATGGCAAGACTACGCATACATTCATTTCCCCACAACGAGCGGGGACAGTAAGCTGCAGCTACTAGCTCGATTTCTCGCACGTGAAGTAGACCTTCAGCTCCGATTTGGTCTAATTAATGAGCCATTGAGCCTTGTCAGGAAAACCGACAAAGTTCACGCAGCACAATATGATGGTACCACCGACAATACTATAATTTCGCTTCCTTCTACCTCTAAAATTCATAAAAATAATTCGATTTCATCTGCAACAAAATGTTATTTTTGCAGTAAAAATCATGACTTATGTCTCTGTGATTCTTTCAAATCATTGACAGTTACTGACCGATGGCAGTTTGTCAAAGACAAAAAACTATGCCATAAATGTCTTGTCAAAGGAGCTCATAGTTATAAAAATTGTAGAATTGACAAAGATATTTGTAATATTAAAAAATGCAACTCCGCGCATCATAAGTTGTTGCATATCGCCTATATTGTAGAAAATGAGGACGACCAACACGAGGCGACCTCATCAATATCTGAGCAACCTGAGGAAGCCAGTAATAATACAAATGAGGTAACAGATTTTATTGCCCATGCTAGCAACTCAACTACGCAGTCTAAAAATCTAGAATCATCTCGACCCGTGCTTAAGATTCTCCCGGTTACAGTTTCAGGCCCGGCTGGTAGCGCTGATACTTACGCTCTCCTAGACGATGGCGCTACCGCCACGTTTATTGACTCTGAACTGGCAAGACAGATAGGTGCAAAGGGTCCAACAGTGGAGTCCCAGTTAAAATGTGTTAGTGGATTGTCAAAGAATGTACGAGTTGAATATGTAGACTTCGACATCCAGGGTCACCACACCCACAAGATGCACCGAGTCTGTGAGGCACGATCTATAAAATCTCTTCAGCTAGCTAAACAGTCAGTTTGTCCTCAAGATGTCAATGCCTATCCTTATCTTTCTGATTTAAAATCTATTCTTTGTTACGACAACGTTCAGCCTAAAATTGTAATAGGGATTGACAACTGGCATCTGACCTTACCCCTAGCCGTACGTAAAGGTTCCGACGCTCAACCTGCGGCCATTAAAACTCACTTAGGATGGGTTCTATTCGGATTTTGTTCCAGTAGGACAAAACCAGTTGTGTTCGTCAATCATATGCACTTTGATGAACCCGTTGAATTTTTACAAAGCCAATCAATTGAAACTTTGTTAAAGGACCAATACAAGCTTGACTCTATTGGTATTTCTAAAAAGGAGCCACGTAGTGCAGATGACGAGCGTGCTATCCATATCCTGGAGCGTACCGCCAGTCGTCTTCCGTGTGGTAGGTTCGAAGTAGGTTTGCTATGGAAATCAGACAACCCTATTGTACCTAATAGTTACCCGCTCGCATTATTGCGATTTCTTAGCCTAGAAAAGAAAATGATTAGCGACCCAGTGTATGCTGAGCGCTACAAAGCAAATATCCACGACATGATAAATAAGGATTACGCAGAAAAATGTCACATTGCACATCCTATTGATTCAATTTGTTGGTATTTGCCTCATTTTGGTGTGGTAAATCCTAATAAGCCGGCAAAATTGCGCCTCGTTCACGACGCCGCTGCAAAGATAAAAGGGGTTAGTCTAAATTCTCTTTTATTAACAGGGCCGGATTTATTACAATCTCTTTATGATATTTTACTTCGTTTTAGAGAGGGAAAGGTAGCAATGACAGCTGACATCAAGGAAATGTTTCCTAGATTTAAAATTAGGGAACAGGACCGTGATGCGCAAAGATTTTTATGGCGAGACAGTCCTAACGATTTAATTCAGACCTTTAGGATGTCTTCAATGATTTTTGGAGCTATATGCAGCCCATGCACAGCTTCTTATTTGAAAAATAAAAATACACTGGAAGTCAAGGATCAATTTCCACAAGCAGTACACGCTATCATTCATGACACCTATATGGATGATTTTATTGGATCTGTGACCTCCAGTGATGTAGCAGCTCAGTTAGCTGCCGATATAGTACATGTCCATGCTCGTGCGGGTCTTGAAATGCGCGAATGGGTATCGAATGACCCACTAGCACTGAAACTTTTACCAAGAGACCTTATATCGGAAACAGTGGCGGCTCATGTTAATCTCGCGAATTTTCCACCTTCCACACCTTGTGTCAGAGCATTGGGACTATACTGGCATCCATCGACTGATTTATTAAGTTTTAACACTCCGACCAAAAACGGAGAAGAATTTCTGCCTCAACTGCTTACCAAGCGGATAGTACTTTCTTTAATTATGCGTATTTTCGATCCACTGGGTATCCTCGCTCCCGTTGTTATCCGTGGTAGAATTTTATTTCAAAATGCATGGCGAATGAATTTAGATTGGGATACCGAACTCCCTTCATCTGAAACCAAATCCTGGACCAACTGGTTCCAAGATCTCATTTCAACATCACAATTAAAAATTCCACGCTGCTACAATCCGTGCAGAATGGAACCCAGTCAAGCCGAACTGCATGTCTTTGCAGACGCCAGTGCGCAAGCGTACGCAGCTGTAGCGTACTGGCGCTTCCTCTTTTCAAACGGAGACATTCAGCTCGCATTGATTTGTAGCAAGTCACGCGTAACTCCTCTAAAACTATCTAGTATCCCTAGGTTAGAGCTACAAGCTGCACTAATAGCTGCTAGACTAGGTACGTCCATTGTAGATGCAGTTAGATTAAATATTTCTAGACGTATATTTTGGTCCGATTCAATGAACGTTTTGGGTTGGCTTAGGAATGACGCACGCACATATAAGCCTTTCGTTGCTCATCGAGTGGGTGAGATAATAGAACTCACAGAAGTGAAAGAGTGGCGGTGGATCCCAACCGGTCTTAACCCTGCTGATGATGCGACCCGTCTAGGTCGTGGTCCAATCACACCAGAATCTCGTTGGTTTAAGGGGCCTGATTTTTTACTAGCTCCAGAATCTGAATGGCCTATTATCGCACCTGGTACTTCTCATAACACAACCGTACTCGAAACTCAGACCATGAGATCAATTCATGAGGTTGCAACTCATATCATCATTAACCAATCATTCGATCAACCACTCTCAGCGGATTCACGACGTTTTAGTTCGTGGTCTCGCTTAATCAGAGCCACAGCATACGCTCATAAATATCTATCATTGCTGCGACTACATTCACTACGAAAGAAAGGTATCCATGTTAATTTCAGCCATAAAGTTCCCAATCTCATTTTCACGTTTCATTTAGAATCAACACCAACTCCAAACGTTAAACATAATCACGGCCTTCTGCCCACGATGCTAATCTTCGATGATTTACAGTTAGCGACAACGCACGTTCTACGTCAAAGTCAGTTAGATTCTTTTTCTGAGGAGATCAACTCCATTCGAAATCAACTACCCGTATCAAGTCATAGTAGATTGGCTAAATTACCGGCTACGCTTGATAATGAGAAAGTTCTGCGTCTGTCAACTAGAATTGTTGAAGCCGTCGACGTTAACGAAGAGGTGAAAAAGCCAGCCCTGCTCGATGGTAAACATCCTACTGTCCGACTCCTCGTCCTCAACTACCATCAACGGTCGGCCCACGCAAACACCGAATTGGTTGTGAACGAGCTTCGCCAGAGATTTTGGATTTTGAGCCTCAGAAACACTGTAAGAACAGTAGCCTTTAACTGTCAATTTTGTAAAATTCGTCAAAGTATCACCTACCAACCGCCCATGGGAAATCTCCCAGCTGCCAGGCTAGCCCATCACTGCAGACCCTTTTCGTTCGTGGGCTTAGATTACTTCGGTCCCACAACCGTGACCGTCGGACGAAGATCTGAAAAACGGTGGGTGGCATTGTATACCTGCTTAACCGTTCGAGCTATCCACCTTGAAATCGTACGCTCACTATTATCCGATGCTGCGATAATGGATCTTAGAAGATTTATAGCTCGTCGTGGTACTCCAACTGAAATCCACTCCGACAATGGCACGTCTTTCGTTGGCGCTAACAGAGAATTAAAAACGCTTTACGCTCAAGCTGTACCTGACTTTGCTACTAATGAGATGATAAAATGGAAGTTTATTCCCCCATCGGCTCCTTTCATGGGAGGTTCCTGGAAAAGATTAATCAGGTCAGTCAAGACAGCCTTAAAAGTAACCTTGGGGGCTAATGTACGTACGCCGACAGAGGAAGTATTCTCCACACTTCTCTGCGAAGTCGAAGCTTTGGTGAATTCACGCCCTTTAACGCATATATCATGTGATCCAGAATATCCGGAAGCACTCACTCCATCACACTTCATCTTAGGAAGCTCCTCCGGACGGCCTATCCCAGCAGTACTAAATGACAGAGATGACTGCAGCAGATCGGGATGGAAGCGGGCAGTACGCATGGCCGACCGATTTTGGACAAGATGGGTTTTGGAATACCTGCCAACCCTGTCACCCAGGAGGACAACTGGACAGCCTCCTGCAATCACCCTCGGAGACCTAGTGGTAATCGCCGACGGAACGTTGCCGCGAGGGTCCTGGCCCAACGGACGTATAGTTGCCACCTACCCAGGCAAAGATGGCGTGATACGGGTGGTTGATATAGCCACTCAGGCAGGCGTGCTCCGTCGGCCCGTAAAGAAAGTTGTTCCTTTAGTTTAAAAGGGGGAGCATGTGCTTGACGCACCTTCTTCGTCTTTTACTACTGGTGTGTTTTTTATTATCTATGTTTTTTTATATAAGCTTTTGTTTTTCACGGGAGTTGACAATACATAATAATCCCTACCAGCGGCCTTTTCATACAGTCCTTAAAATATATATCCCACAATTAATAATGTATTACTATCATTCGTAGTCGGTTAGCAAGTTTTTTATTTGATAATAGTGCTAATATCAATATTTCGAGATTGAAATGCTAGCTTGACGTTGTAAGAGATGACATGCGTGCCAACAATCTCATACAACAGGATGCTAAAGATCGCGCGAAATGGAGGAGAATGTGCAGGAAAGCGGACTCCGGGCTCCCAACCCGAAAACCGCGGATGCAACTGGGATAAACGCTAAGATGATGATGACCAATATTTTGAAATTGGATAAAATTCAAAACCAAGCCATAGTCGGCAGTTTTGTAAAAAGTTGCCCAATCCATGCGATGGAATCAGAATTATGTCTGCCACCATTGTTTGTTACACGGAAATATTTCGCAGCAAAATTTTGTTTAAAAGCTAAGTCTATTAATAACTGTAGCACCATTTCAATGATATCAAAATTAACATCGATATGCGAACAGGAATCATATTGGCGCAAAAAGAAAAAACCGTTGCCAACTATCGTATACAGTAAGATGTCTAATCAGCCTTTGAATCATACTAAAAGTCACACATTAAACTCAGCATTAATGATTTGACAGAACCGAAAAGATCTCATATTTCTGTAGGACTTTTAAAGAAATCTGAACAATATGAATTTGAACATAAATGATTGAACAGAATTATGACGGATTCATAAATCAATGGTACGGAACCCTTTGTGCGTGAGTCCGACACGCACTTGGCCGGTTTTTCTTAATTTATATTAATATTATAAATGCCAAAGTATCTCTGTCTGTCTGTCTGTCTGTCCGGCTTTCACCGCCGTACTTCTGAACGGATTGTAATGAAATTTGGTACATAGGTAGTCTAGAGTCTGAGAAAGGACATAGGCTATATAACATCCCGCTATGACCAATAGGAGCAGAGCAGTAACAAACAATGTTGCGAAAACGGGGACAAATGCAGACATACATATTGCTCCCATTATTTTAACAGGCGCTTATGTTATATCAACACGCGGACGGAGTCGCGAGCAAGTAATAAAGATATAAAAAAGGGCCAATCATTCAGCGGTGTACCTATGTAAGCATGTATGCACATGATTTTCACTATCGGTTGAACTGGTGTATTCCAAAAATTCGCCGTAAAAAGCTTCAAGTGAGCTGTCTATCCCAAGCATCAAAGCGGGACACACAGCTGTTAAAGTACACAGGAGTTACAGGCATTGGAATTTAAGTGGAGTGCCTGTATTGCAAAATGTCACAATTTTTTTATGTAATTATAAACTAGACCATAACGGTAATCATGCCTGATGGTAAGCAGTGATGCAATCGATGATACTAAGGCGCTAGTTAATTAAGAGCCCATTCACTCAAAAAATATATCTACTGAATAAGAAGGAAGACGGCAGTTGAGCGAGGTGATGCAATGTTAAACTGAACAACACGACTAGCAATGCTGCGCAAGAGGGAGATTAATTTGGAGACTGCGGGGACCCCCGAACCCCCTAGGGAACGCCATAGAGTCCTCTCGTCCGGTCTCCAACCGGCACGATGGTGCCACCCTGGGATTTTTTCCAGTTGGCGGGGCAACCTTTCGTGTGTGGTTGACACGCTACTTGAGTCCCCAACTACCTGTGATCGTTCAGCGGAACTCCATGCTTCGGATCCCACTACCCTCCTCGATAAAACTCCCGACACAACATCATCTGGCGCATTGTACCCGGGACACATCGCAACACAACTGCTCTGGACCCGTCCTTTGTACGGCTTCAGACATCATGTCGGAACACGACGAATCACTTGGCAGCAAGACTTTGGTGGGTGGTAACTTCCAAGCCGGCAGCCGATGTTATGCCCTACCACGGTAAAAAGTAATCAGTCGTCAACTAAACAGATGTCAAAGTCATACCATACATATGGCATTTACTTACTAAAGCGTTGCTGTATAAACTATATGAAGTGATAATTACTACGTCAGACTTCGTAACTCCATACCATACTCCGTACCTATTTATAATGTAATAGATATTATCAAAATGTACGGATGACAGGTTACGACAGCAGGTCAAGCTACCTATCAAATATTCCCAATGAATCTTGAGCCTTACTCTATTAATAAAGATAAAAATCTAATAAAGACATATGACAGATTGTAGTAGCTTGACTTGCTGTCGTCTGTACTGTATGATGCTACAAGCTACAAATGCAAACGAAATGTGATACAGTCTGATAGGAAGTAGTAGGTAATTTTTCATCAGGACTGTAGTTAGGAAAGATTCACTGACTGTAATAAATATTTTCTGAAAATTCTGTCCAACCTTTTCCGACCTATTTTGGGGTCGACTTCAAGTCTAACCGAGTGCTGCTGAAGAGTGGTATTTTACATGAATGCCTATCTGATCACTACAACTCGGGTATTAGGAAACACGATATCCTTTCATCTTGTTCTTCTTCAGCTTATAGATGTCCACTGCTGGACAAAGGCCTACGCCAAGGCTTTCCACGCTGACCGGTCTTGTGCTGCCCGCATACATCGGCTTCCCGCGACCTTCAACAGGTCATCGGTCCACCTTGTTGGGTCCTACGCTGCGTCTTCCGGTACGTGGCCGCCACTCCATAACCTTACTGCCCCAATCGGCCATCGGTTCTACGAGCAATGTGCCCTGCCCACTGCCACTTAAGTTTAGCGACTGGAAGAGGTATGTCGGTGACATTGATTCTTCTGCGGATCTCCTCATTTCTGATTCGATCACGCAGAGAAACTCAGAGCGTAGCTCTTTCCATCGCCCTTTGTGTGACTCTGAGCCTTCGGATGAGGCCCGGGCATTAGGAAACAGAGATCCTTTGGTAAACACCAATTTAAAACATAAAACTAACATACAAAAGCGAGAGAGTCTAGAACAGTTGTGGTGATTGTGTTTCTGAAAAATGTATACCTATGTCTACAGTACTCAAGTCTTAAATGTTTTGATCAATTTGTATGGAGATAAAGTAATTCCGTACATAAAATCCTAAAGGTTCTCACTTCCGAATTAATAAACGTTAACAGATTTTAATAAATGTAGACAAAAAAGCTTTACAAGGATTCTCTGCCCACATTATTGGCAGAGGACCCCTTAATATTTTGCGTAAGTATTTTGTTACGTAATCAATAAAGGTGAGAGGCAGACCGCCCGGCGGCCGCAATGTCTCCAAAACAGATACAACCCATAAATAAACAGGTATTTAACATATGATATTGATAATACACGGCACTAAAACTCGAATAAACGACGCAAATACAAAAAAGAAGGACATAACCAACAACGTTTTAAATCAAAATAAAATACTTAATATTCTTCATGATTAAAACATTAATGAAAGTTGCCAGTTGACCTCTGGTGGGTTAAATCTCTCTTTATCTGCAACTGTTGAGGTTCGAGGTATTTCAATTGTTAAAACTAATATATTTGCTTAATTATGATACTATAGAAACTACACACAGCCTCCGTGGCGTAGCAGCAGCGAACGCGGCCGCTGCGCAAGGAGGCGCAGGTTCAATCCCCGCGCAATACAAATATTTGCATAAATACGATTATTTGCACTGGTCTGGTCGTGCCTCGGAAAGCACGTTATGCCATACGAACATCTAGTGGCAGTCGTTACGGGTTGTTGGAGCCCTCAAAAGTCCAACAATTGGTCTAACTGCAATGCTTCGATATCGCCTTCGGGTTGTAGTCAGACGACAGTCGCTTCACGGAAAATATCGAAGTTTAGCCAAAATCAGCTGTTAGACTTGTAAAGCAGACTGCAGACTCCAAAACTGTAAAAGCTTCGGATGTGATTGGGATTAACGCTGTGATAATGATGAGATAGATGAAGACAGGCAGCTTACTATTAAAGATATTACGGTTTAAATATGAGTGAATTAGAACAGACCTCTTCCTTTGGAAAAGCAGCAGAATTTTAGCAATGGATTTAACGTTTTGTTAGGTAACAATCATAAGTAAATGTGAACATGTCGAATGTCCATGTTGCGCCATCACCGGTTTATGTTGGGAGCTCCATCCTTGAAGCTGTAGACCAGAATGTATATCTGGGACAGCTGATCCAGATTGATAGTTCCGGCTTCAAGGACGAGGTGTTTCGACGGATCCGGCTCGGCTGGGCAGCGTTCGGGAAGCTCCGTAGTGTCTTCTCGTCCAAAATACCTCAGTGCCTAAAGACAAAAGTCTTTAACCAATGTGTATTACCGGTGATGATATATGGATCAGAAACGTGGTCCCTGACTATGTGCCTCATAAGAAAGCCCAAGGTCGCACAGAGAGCTATGGAGAGGGCTATGCTAGGTGTTTCTCTACGTGACGAATTAGGAATGAGGAGATCCGTAGAAGAACTAAAGTCGCCGACATAGCCCAGCGGATTAGCTCTCTGAAGTGGCAGTGGGCGGGGCATATAGCTCGTAGAGCCGATAGCCGATGGGGCAGAAAGGCTCTTGAATGGCGACCACGTATCGATAAGCGCAGCGTCGGACTCCCACCGACTAGGTGGTCGGATGATCTGACCAAAATCGCAGGGAAGCGCTGGATGCAGGCCGCGTCCAACCGTTCTTTTTGGAAATCCTTGGGGGAGGCCTATGTCCAGCAGTGGACTTCATGTGGCTGAGATGATGATGATGAATCGTAAGTACACAGAAGCCTTAATAACAGTATCAGTCAACTATTTTATAAACAGAAAGTATGGACTAAATATTCTACGCGGAAAATCAACTGTTGCTTAGATCTTCAGGTTGTATTTCGGATAGTACTTAAGTCCGTTCTCCGAGGGTAAATAACCAGTGGCAGATTTTGTGTAGGAGCTATTTGAAACAGTAAAGATCATATTGTTACGGGCTGGGGGTACTTAAACGCCGGTTAAGGGTTACGAAGTTTATTAGCAACGAAGGTACAGTCGATCGTAGGCAATGACAAGTAGAACGTAGCTGATGTCGTACCGAAGTCTTCCCTTATGTCCACGAAGTCCGTGTTGTAAACACACAATAACAGTATAGATGTTACTCCACGTAGTACTCACAGTTCTCGTTGCAGTTGTCGCAGTAGGTCTTCTTTAAGATCGCTTCTTAACTGTCGCTGTTTCCGTATCGCTAGTCGAGTGTAGACTGACTCTGCGTCGGCGTCGCGGCGCTTATATAGGCCAGCTGATCGAACATTCCAGAATCCTCTAGGCGTAATAATAATACTGCATAACTTCGAGGTCACCGGCCAAGTAAGTACCTACGATAATTCCCGGAAACGGGTTTCTAGAAATTTCGATGTCGACACTTTGTTGACAAAACTGTTGAGACCTGTACCATTCGATAGGCCGTCCTAAGTCTAGCAATGCGTTTTATTATTGTACCTAGAAAATGTCTAGATCTGCGAAATAGGGCTTAAAAGTGACACACTGCATGTCACGCGATATTGAACCTTATGCCATCGACATAAGGTCCATTCGTAACATTGCCCCCTTCTTAGTCATGCTCGTCCCGAGCATGATTTGATCCATAATAGCGAGCTAGGCGGTCTACGTGTACGACCTTCAGCTTCCCTCTAGGTCCTTTCTTAATCCGGTAGGTGACATCGTTTATTCTGGTTACTATCGTGTACGGACCCTCCCATTTGGCTTGGAACTTTGGACTCTTTCCTTTTCTTCTAATGGGATTATGTAACCATACCAAAGTTCCCTCTTCAAATCCGGGCACGTTAGCTTTGCGGTCGTATCGGATCTTCATCTTCTCACTGGTTTTCAGACCATTCTCTCTCACTAGCTCATGTATTCCATCTAATTTACGCCGCAGGTCGGCCACATAGTCGACGGCTAGGATAGGAGTATCGGGAGGTGTTCCGGTTAGTGCATCTATTGGTAGTCTAATTTCTCGGCCGAAGTTGACTTTCGCCGGTGTGCAATTTGTGCTATCATGTGTTGCAGAGCGGTATGACATTAAGAAGAGCGGAATGTATTGGTCCCAATCCCTCTGGTGTTCTTCCACTACTTTGGCCAAATGATTCTCTAGCGTCTGGTTGAATCTTTCGACCATTCCATCTGACTGTGGGTGATATGGTGTTGTACGAGTCTTGTGTATCCCGAGCAGTTGGCAAACCTCTTGAAATAGTGAAGACTCGAAGTTTCTACCCTGGTCAGAGTGTAACTCCAAGGGAACGCCAAATCGACAGAACACCTCGTGAACTAGTTTTTTGGCGACTGTATGAGCTTCCTGGTTAGGTACTGCAAAAGCTTCTGGCCATTTGCTGAAATAGTCTTGCATGACGATGATATACCTATTCCCTTCTTCAGTAACAGGGAATGGCCCAGCTATATCGACAGCAACTCTTTCCCATGGTGCACCAACATTGTACACTTTCAGCCGACCTCTGGCTCTCGTTTGCGGTCCCTTTACTGAGGAGCAAGCTACGCATTTTCTACACCAGTCCTCTACGTCTTCGCGGCAATGAACCCAATAGAATCTTTTTCTCACCTTCTCCAGGGTTTTCTTTACTCCTAGATGTCCTCCGGATACTCCGTCGTGCACCTGTCGTAGCACTGACGCGACTTTATCACCGGGAACAACTATCTGTAAGGTGACCTCCTGTCCACTGGGTGATTCCCATTTCCTTTTGAGAACTCCATTATCAATTATCAGGCTGTCCCATTGAGCCCAGTAACTTTTTGCTGTTGGGCTAAGCGCTGATATTTCACTCCAAGTGGGCCTTTGGCCACGTTCCTTCCATTCGATTACTGTCTTCAAGTCACTATCTTCCTTCTGTGCATCTCCCAATGATTGATTATCCCAGTCTTCATCCAAAGCGTTTACCTGGATAATCCTTACGTTCTCTTCCTGTTTGTCACAATGTCGGCCCTTACTTCCTGAAGTAACCTGGCGACGGCGGTCCTTTTGTCTTGCCTTTTTCTCGAGGCGCTTCTTCTTACGGGCCTCGTCCTCGACTTCCTTGTCACGGCTTCCGTCTGCCTCAGTCCACGACTTTCCGCGCGACCGCTCGCGCTCGTGGTCTCGCTTGCCGGAACGTTCGCGTTCCTGGTCTCGGTCTCGCTCCCGGTCCTTGACGCGTTCCCGCTCTCGTTCAGCGGATCGCTCGCGGTGCCCGCTCCGATCGCTCCGCTCGCGCCACTCGACTCGCTCGCACGGGCGCTCGGGCTCGACCTTCGCATCGCGCTTGCGCCACGCCATCACCGCGGCCTCCAAACGTGACCAAGAAGTTCTTCTTCCCTTAGCCTTCCTAGGACAATCAATTCGAATGTGCCCCGCATTTTCGCCGCACTCATAGCAAGTTGGTCCTCGTCGCACTTTCATATGTGCGGTCACTTCTCGAATACGGTCGTGTTGTGGGCCATCTTGACGTACTGCTTCCACCTCCAGAGCATGCGTCAAAGCGGCCTTCAGGGTCTGATGGTGCCCCTGACGAACCGCAGCCCTGACTTCCGCATCTCGAATCCCATCGGTAAATAATCGTAGAGTAGTAGCGCCAATCAATCCCGGTGTTGATGCATACGCCTTCCGAACCATACGTTCTATTTCCGTGGCCCATTGTTGCAAACCCTCGCTGCTCTTCTGTATGCGTTCGCGGAGTTGAGCCCTGTAGACATGTTCCAGGTGTTTCTCTCCATATCTAGACTCCAACGCTTCTAACAGACAGGCTAGGGTATTGCAATCGCCGGAAATATTTTCGAGGATTTGGACCGCCTCACCACGCAGAGCAAGCGTAAGGGCGGTTACGGCTTGATCGTCGTCCCAATTGTTGCCTTTTGCGACCTTTTCAAACTGTAGACGGAAGGCCACCCATGACGTTGTCCCGTCAAAATGAGGTACCTTGAAAGTCGGCAAAGCACTGGGTACCGGTACCACACCTTTAATAACTCCTTTTTGTACCTTCTCATGCAAAAATTCTACTTCCTTCCCAAACTCCATGATGGTATTGTCTAATTTATCGAAACGCGCATCATATTTGTCTATACGAGCGTCTTGCTGGTCTATGCGCGTATCTTGCTGGTCCATACGGGCATCTTGATGAGCTGTTTTTATTCTGAGTTCATTGACTTCTTCTTTGGTTTTTTTTCCATTTTTCATTTAATTCTAATACCAGTTGCTGGGATTTTGCCTGGGATTCTGCCGCGCTTTTAATTATTTGTGCCTGAATTTCTGCCTGGGATTTTGCCTGTGATTCTGCTACACTTTTAATCTGTGCCTGGGTTGCTGCTTGGGATTTTGCCTGTGATTCTGCTACTATGCCTTTTATTTGCGCCTGGGATTCTGCTATACTCAGCTTTATTTGCGCCGTCAAGTGAGCCAGTAACACCGATAAATCGAATCCGCTGCTTCCGGGAATAGTGCTGGTACTAGGCGCACGCACATTCGTCGGTGTTACGACGGCCGCATCTTCTACGGGTGCAGGGACACCAAGCGATTCTTCCTCTTGACGCGCCAAATCCATCGCTGCTTGTCGTCGCGTGCGAACTCTTTCGTCTTCCCTTGGCGTGACCGGCATGCCGCTTCTGACACCAATTGTTACGGGCTGGGGGTACTTAAACGCCGGTTAAGGGTTACGAAGTTTATTAGCAACGAAGGTACAGTCGATCGTAGGCAATGACAAGTAGAACGTAGCTGATGTCGTACCGAAGTCTTCCCTTATGTCCACGAAGTCCGTGTTGTAAACACACAATAACAGTATAGATGTTACTCCACGTAGTACTCACAGTTCTCGTTGCAGTTGTCGCAGTAGGTCTTCTTTAAGATCGCTTCTTAACTGTCGCTGTTTTCGTATCGCTAGTCGAGTGTAGACTGACTCTGCGTCGGCGTCGCGGCGCTTATATAGGCCAGCTGATCGAACATTCCAGAATCCTCTAGGCGTAATAATAATACTGCATAACTTCGAGGTCACCGGCCAAGTAAGTACCTACGATAATTCCCGGAAACGGGTTTCTAGAAATTTCGATGTCGACACTTTGTTGACAAAACTGTTGAGACCTGTACCATTCGATAGGCCGTCCTAAGTCTAGCAATGCGTTTTATTATTGTACCTAGAAAATGTCTAGATCTGACGAAATAGGGCTCAAAAGTGACACACTGCATGTCACGCGATATTGAACCTTATGCCATCGACATAAGGTCCATTCATAACAATATTATGTGTCAACGCACACGTCGTACAAGACGTAGGTATTAATTATATAGGCCATACATAATATGTCGGTACATCATGGTCGATTCGATTGCTGGTGGAAAATGGCCCCTTCGGAAATGTATGCGCTACTGCAGACACCTTGTCGCTTGTTGTCCACGAACCAAGTTTATCACAGAGTTACGACAAAAAATAATGACGTAAATTGAGCTCATGTGTGTCGAGTCAGTCATAAAAATCGATATAAACTGATCGATTATTATCTACCTACAAAAAATTATGACGTGAATGTGCTAACTATGCGAAATATGCTGTGATAGTACTTACTTTTAATCAGAGATGAGCAAATAAAATGTTAGTTTAGACCTGTCAAATAGTTCACTCCTGAAGTCCTGACGTAAATTGACGTATTTTTGGTTGCTATTTTTACAATCGCGTTTAAATTAAAATGTTATCTTCTATCCTTTTCTTAATGAAATAGAAAAAAAAAGTTTTTTTTTTTTAATCTGTTTCTATTTTGGGGCTTTTATGGGGATATGTCAGCCCCATCGTTCCCTTTACATTGATCTTACTTACTAAATACAGTATAAACTCCAATAATATAAATATAAACAAATAAATAAAAAAAAAAACTACAGCTATTCTTATAGAACCTTAATTAAACAACACAACTTTTTCGTCATCTCCGATAATGGTACTGACAAAATGGATTGTATTAAACCTATATCTAATTTATTTATGTTAAATTCCCTTATGTATAGCTCCCGTTCATCTTTATTCCTTGTACACTCCATCAACAAATGTTGCACATCCTCAAGAAAACAAAAAAGATGCACTTAACTTAAAATTAGTTCAGTTTGTGAACAACAGAATCGGCGCCAATTCTAATTCAATAAGAAAAGGATAGAAAATAAAATTATATATTAATCCTGTCAAATTAAGATATTCCATAGACAGTTTAGACGCCATTAAAAACATGGCGACTAAAAATACGCCAGTTTACGTCAAGAGCGCACTAATTTGACAGGTCTAAACTGACATTTTATCTTCTGTCCTTTTCTTAATGAAATTGAAAGAAAAAGATGCACTGAACTTAAAATTAGTTTAGTTTGTGAACAACAAACGGTGGTAGGCAACAACATCAGCCGCCGGCATAAGTTACCACCCACCAGACGAAGTCTTGCCGCCAAGCGATTCGTCGTGTCCCGGCATGATGTCTGGTGAAGCCGTACGGAGGACGGGTCTGAGCAGTTGTGTTGCGATGTGTACCGGGTACGATGTGCCTAATGTTGTTGTGTCGGGAGTTTGGTCGTGAGGGTCTCCAGATCATCCTCTGGCGCAGCATCGTTGGTCGTGTTGTTGGGTTAAACATTGCATCACCTCGCTCAACTGCCGTCTTCCTTCCTATTCACTCAGTTTTTTTTAAGTGAATAGGCTTAATAAGCTAGTGCGATTTACCATCAACGATTGCATCACTGCTTACCACAGCCCTTGACAGCCTCCGTGGCGTAGCGGTAGCGGACGCGGCTGCTGTGCAAGGTGGCGCGGGTTCGATCCCCGCACAGTGCAAGTATTTGTATGCATGAATATGAATGTCGTGCCTCGGAAAGCACGTTAAGCCGTTGGTCCCGGTTGCCATACGAACATCTAGTGGCAGTCGTTACGGGTAGTTGGAGCCCTCAAAAGTCCAACAATTGGTCTAACTGCAATGCTTCGATGTCGCCTTCGGGTTGTGGAGGTCAGACGGCAGTCGCTTCACGAAAAATGTCGAAGTTTAGCCATATCAGCAGTTGGACTGGTAAAGCGGACCCCAGACTCCAAAGCTGAAAAGGCTTCGGATGCGACTGGGATTAACGCTGGGATGATGATGATGATGATGATTGCATCACTGCTTACCATCAGGCGGGATTGCAGTCAAACACTAGTTTATAACTAATAAAAAAAAACAGAATCGGCGCCTATAACTTAGATAGCGTTTATAACGTATTCATGTTCAAGGCATTAAGTTGTTAACCAGTCTACAAGTAACTAAGACGGCTATTAATAAGTTCAAGTTCACGTGCAGCTAATAGATACAGATTCATTCATGATTGCATTGCAACTTCAACTATAACGAGCTGTTATTGAGTTACTTTAAATTAATCGTTCCGATAAATATTTATAGGTGCCATTATTCACTCTGCTTTTCCAATGTCACAATAATAAATTATGGTGACACTTATTATTGAACTAGCTTTCCGGCCGCGGCTTCCCCCGCGTGGTATTCGGTTATATCGCGCTTTTTAGGTTTCCCTCGGGAATATCAAATTTTTCAATAAAAGTAGCCTATGTCCTTTCTCAGAGTCTAAAGATTGTCTGTGCCAAATTTCATCAAAATCGGTTGAGAGGTTTAAGCGAAAGGGAACAGGAAAGGGTACCAGAGGGACAGACAAGAGTTACTTTCGCATTTATAATATTAGTATGGATACACTGTTGTGATTAGTCGTTTCGTGTTATCAAAATTAAATACAATTTAGAAATTCTACCTGCGTCATAAGCGTAGGTACACAGGACCTTTTTTTTTGTTATCGGCGAGAAACTTTCAAAAGGCACCCGACCTCTGAAGACCGAGGTCGAGGGGTGTGGGACTTTTACCTTACTAAAACCAACAAAGTGATCACTATGTGCACGTAGGTGTGGACCCGGTTTCTCTTAAAAGACCAATTCCGTACATAGCACCTGCAGGACCTACTTAATCAAATGTTTATGTGGTTTCTTTACGCCCTATTATGATGGCCTAGTGCCTAGTGGTTAAAACACCAGACCCTCAAGTATGAGTGTGCGGGTTCGATTCCAGGTCAGGCAAGTAGGTACCAATGCAACTTTTCTATAATTATAAGTACTTTCTAAGTTGACAGCCTCCGTGGCGTAGCGGTAGCAAACGCGGCCGTTGTGCAAGGAGGCGCGGGTTCGATCCCCGCACAGTGCAAATATTTGTTTGTATGCATGAATATGAATATTTGCACTGGTCTGGTCGTGCCTCGGAAAGCACGTTAAGCCGTTTGTCCCGGTTGCCATATGAACATCTAGTGGCAGTCGTTACAGGTTGTTGGAGCCCTCAAAAGTCTAACAATTGGTTTAACTGCAATGCTTAGATATTGCCTTCGGGTTGTAGTGGTGGTCAGACGGCAGTCGCTTCACGGAAAATATCGAAGTTTAGCCAAAATCAGCAGTTAGACTGGTAAAGCGGACTCTAGACTCCAAAGCTGAAAAAGCTCCAGATGCGACTGGGATTAACGCTTAGATGATGATGATGATGATGACTTTCTAAGTATATCTTGAACAACAATGACTAATTACAAGGTGAAGGAAAACATCTTGAAGAAACCTGGACTTTAAGTTTGAAATCGCCAACCCGCATTGAGCATTAAGCGTGGTGATTACGCTCAATGCTCAATCGTTCTCTGTATGATAGGAGACCTGTGCCTAGCAGTAGGACAATAAAAAAAAGGTTGATGATGATGTATGCCCATCTTTTAAGCGTCATTTTCTTTTATTTTTTTGTGAAAATTCCATCACTTTTATTAATCTCAAACTTCAGCTACGCAACCTCCTAGTTGACACTGTCTGATCTTCAAGTGCTCGGATGAAGATACGGCAGAACATGAAAGGTGGTTTAATAACAGACAAGCACTAGTTTATAACTTTTAAAAAGAAATGGTATCTAGACCATTGTATAAGAAGAGACGCCGCGTATACAAAGACATCCGAATTATTCATAACATGTTGGAGAAAATAGTGACTTTATAGTAAGTAAGGCAAGCGCCGGACACATTTCGTAAGATCATTTTTTTACCGGAGTAAGCTTCAGTTGTAAATCAAAATTTTCCACCGCACCCGCAATGTTTCTATCCCGTGGGAATATCTGGATAAAAAGTAATACTATATGTTAATCCTCAATCAAAATTAGTCCAGCCGTTTGAACGTGAATAAGTAAAAAACATATAGGTACATAAACACACACACACACGCAAAGATACACACTTCATCTTCTTCTTCAACCTATAGAGGTCCACTGCTGGTCAAAGGCCTCCCCTAAGGCTTTCATTGGGGGGGGGGGGGGCATGATCCCTACGCTTAGCAGGCGGGTTGGGGATCGCAGTAATTTGTTATTCCACAGGATATCAAGCGCTGCTGCCCGCTTCCCTGGTGTGAGAGTTCCCTTAGTCGCCTCTTACGGCATGGATGGTACTATTCTAGCCAAGTACCACACTCTGCACTCACACACGCTCACTCACAAACATTCGCTTACTGCGAGGAGGAATAAGGAACAGGGAGTAAAGTTCACTCGTCTTCCATAGAAAAGGGAAGATCCTTCAAGCAGACGGATGTCTGGCGGGCACTTGCCCAATCGTTGAAATTGGGAAGTTGCATGTATGCTAGTTGCACGGTAAACTCTGATTGCGAGATGTAGAATTTATGTGACTACAGTATGACGCTTTGTTCCATGTAGCACTTGTAGGTACCGCTACAAGTGTAATTAGTAATCTTCTCTCTAAGAGAAGGGAGCTTTGTTCTGTAATGGGACCAGTAATAAGGAGGTTTTACTTTTTTTTTCAAATTAATCTAAATTGTATTATTAAGTACCTACCAATGTACCTTCTTGTTCGTTTTTTTTTTGTACTATAATGTCATTACCTTTTTATCATATTAAGTTTTTGTTGTTTAAGATTAAAGCTGTTATTGAAACGGGAAATAACTTTCGGTATTTTTGTAAATAACAACTTAAAAAATATACAAACACTGCCTTGTAACCGCTACTTCGCACTCGTCGGCCTTGAAAATTCCCAAAAAAAAAATCATCCTTGAAAAATCCAGCGGGAACAGACTACCCAGATAAAAAGTATCCTATATCCTAACCAGCATCCTAACTGAATCTATACTAATATTATAAATGCGAAAATAACTCTGTCTTTCTGTCTGTCTGTCTGTTACGCTTTCCCGCTTAAACCTCTCAACCGATTTTGATGAAATTTGGCACAGACTATCTTTAGACCCTGAGAAAGAACATAGGCTACCTTTTATCCCGGTAAAAATTGATGTTCCCGAGGGAAATCTAAAAAGCGCGATATAACCGAATTCCACGCGGGCGAAGCCGCGGACGGAAAGCTAGTAACAAATAATTACTATCAATTGGAATCGTTTTAATGCATATTGCTAATCCATTGCTCCATATTATAAAAAAATGTGTATACTCACCAACGTAAGTAATGCAATGAATGTTGTTGAACCGTCAGTGTGTTACGCAATCATCCTACCGCATTATTTTTTTACCTATGCGAGAGATTTCTTCCAAATCCGTTACGCTATTAAGTTATGATAACGTAACAAATAGTCCACTATAAAAACAATAATATTGCGCAAAACAAAACCTGTATGGTAATTGTGGAACATTCTATCAGTTTTTGGCACTACCACAACATTCATTGCGGTATTTACTTTGTTGAGGAGACACATTTATCGAACTTTTGGAGCCATGGATTAGCTTCTAAATGATTACAAAGAATTTTCGGAATTTAAAATATTAGTATGGATTGTAGCCGTCGGTATTGACTGTTCTAGATCATTGCCCGGTATGGGTCTACCAAAACCCGAAAGGCTGATAACCAGCCTTACTATAGCATTTATCGCATTACGCTGTTACGCATGAACTGTATGGTGGAAATCAGATACGCGGTCGCTCCATGTTAAATACTGGTTTCCTGCTACATCCGGTTAGACTGGACCCATCATAGTTGGGTAAAAGCTAGGCAAATGTTGAGTACCTACTTAGTATGAACAACATTGAAAATAAAAAAAATATATTGCAAAACAATTCAAAAGGAATTGAATTAAAAAGCGATTCTGATTTTCGGCAATGGCCCCGATGTCCTTGTTCAAAAACTAAATTAAATTTAAGTTTAGTGCATCTGTTTCTTTATATTTAATTTAAAAAAGGATAGAATATAAATAGGTATTACCTATTTTTTTTGGTTCAGTTCTTTCCGTTCGGGCGAATGGAAAAGGCAAAGGCATAGTACGCCATACAGCCAAGTCTTCAGTAATTTTTTTTCTTCATTAAATATCTATCCTAACTTATCCTAATTTATCCTAACTTATCCTAGCATAACTTAACCTAAACTAACTCCTTTCGTTTTACGCGTTTGGACGATAAGGAGCGGTTTAACGTAAAGACATGATGAGGCCACTATGCTACAATATTTCACTGTTCTTTCTGAATTATTCACTGAATGCACTTTTTACTACATAAATCACGCGTTTTTATTTAGTAAACGACACTATAAATAATTTTAAAAGTCCAATGAAAAATGAGCGTGACACTCATCTCGACATTCCCGCCAAACCCGTATTACCTACTTTAGATCTGTCAAATTAGCTCCTGACGTAAATTGACGTATTTTTGGTCGCCATGTTTAAAATCGCGTCTAAACTGTCTATGGAGTATCTTAATTTGACAGGATTCAACTAAAATGTCATCTTCTATCCTTGTCTTAATGAAATGGAGAGAAAAGGATGCACTTAACTTAAAATTAGCTTAGTTAGTGAATAAGAGGTTTGCCGCCAATGTCCTTTGAAAGGGACGGAACAGGACACAGATATCACTTTAATTAATTCATTTGTAAAATAACACAATCGTCTTCACATGTAAACACGAGCTTCGGTCATAAATTATAATTATTAATTGTTTGTGTAGATCCATATTAAGAAACCGGTACCCATAATTTTTTATGAATACCGAAATATACTTAACTAACTTGATCCGCTATTTGAGGTCATGAGAATTCACTTTGAAAATATTTAATCAAAACGGAACCTTTTAGCTTTTAATAGTTTTATACTTGTGCAAATCGTTGCGTTGATTACCTAATTATCATCATTTTACCATCAATATACAGCATGTATCAGAAAGCATAAATCAGACTATAATGTTCCCACTGCTAAGGCTGGGACACGGGGTTTTCGGTGGAGTGGGCTGTAATTTTGATGCTATGGAGGCTCAGTCCATTAGGTAGATGTCACAAGCCTTCGAATTTTCGGTTGTTACGACCTGCCGATTTCTTCACAGTGCAGTGGTAATTAAATTATTTAGGCAAAGTAAAGCGCCTGCCTAGGTCTGGGCCTGGATCTGACTGATTAGAATTAGCGTGCTGGTCTAACAAGCATTAAAGTTTTTAATAGGTCGGATTTATTCGCAAACTAGCTTTACGCCCGCGGCTTCGCCCGCGTGGTATTCAGTTAAAAATTATGATACAAAAATTTGATATTCCCAAAGGGCAAATCTAAAAAGCGCGATATGCTTCTTAGATTTCCCCTTTGGGAATATCAAATTTTTCCGGGATAAAAAGTACCCTATTAATTAATCCGGACTTCTAACTTTAGGTACGTCTGCTTGAATTTTCAAAGCAATCGGTTCAGTAGTTTCAGCGTGAAAGCGGAACAAACAAACAAACAAACTCACTTTCCCATTTATAATATACCTAAATGATGTTGGTTCCATGGGGAAAGAAAGTTGTTCAGTTTAATGATGTGTATCACATTCTCAAATATTCCAACACCTTTTTGATACATGCTGTAGATATATTGCAGGAACTTAGGTAAAAGCTACTTATATGCTAAGGATTTTGATTTGCATATCAATGATAACCTAACCATGAATAAACTAAAAGCACACTCAGATCCAAGGTACTAACTAACTAGGTACTAGGCAAAGAGATTTGAGACATTAGTGATGTCAATTCTTTAACCATACATTTTTGACCTTTTTATCACTTAACTTTAATCATCGTTTATAAAAAACACCACAGTGTTTAAGGGGTTCATTCATAAACGATGTGACGTGCAAACGTCTAAAATGTATGGTAAAACAGTCGCAAAGCACTAGTTAACTTAGGAAAGTGGGGAAAAGTCTAACAAAAAAAACCGGCCAAATGCGAGTTGGACTCGCACACCGAGGGTTCCGCCGTACAAACGTAGCGGTTTACAATTTATGACGTACTAGCTTTCCGCCAGCGGCTTCGCCCGCGAGTTCGGTTATATCGCGCTGTTTAAATTACCCTCGGGAACATCAAATTTTTCCGGGATAAAAGGTAGCCTATGTTCTTTCTCAGGGTCTAAAGAATGTCTGTGCCAAACTTCATCAAAATCGGTTGAGAAGTTTAGGCGGGAAAGCGTAACAGACAGACAGAGTTATTTTCGCATTTATAATACTAGCATTGATTTAGAATTTTTCACAGTTTAGAGGCAATTAGATTTAAGAAGTGTTTGATATAAATTTCAACTTTAATATCTCTACGCGTTCATGTGAAAAAGGGTAGGTAGTAAGATTATAATTATTAAAAAAATATTTCATGTCATGTAAGCAAAAATAATATTTTAATATTTTATGTAACTTCAAATTTATCATTTTCACAATTTTTCCTTTATCTGTCTGTACTATAATATAACGTTGCTTCGTGCCGAATTTCAAGATTTTGAGTTCACGGGAAGTACCTTGTAGGCAAAGAGATTTAAGATATATAGAGAGGGCATGTGTCAAAATGGCATAGAAAAACTGTGATCCCATGGCTCAGTTCCGCCATCTAGTACAATATAGCAAAATTAGATCGACAATTGGAGACATCAAATAGTAAAAAACTTTTTTGCAAAAAAACAACCGACTTCCAAAAACCACTACAAAGTGAAAAATAACTAATTTCGGAAGTCGGTGTCTTTGGTTTTGTATATATTCGTTTTTTGACACCGACTTCCGAAATTAGTTATTTTTCACTTTGTAGTGGTTTTTGGAAGTCGGTTGTTTTTTTGCAAAAAAGTTTTTATTTTACACTTTTTAGTTGTTAAAAGTACTATGTATTCAGTTGAATCCGGTCAGACTGCAAGCTGACGCAAATATAGTTGGGAAATGACGTAATTTTGTTCACTTTAATTTTTACACGTAAGTATTCCCTCAACTGCCTATGGTCTTCATCATCAAATTTACTGCAGACCGTTATTTTAACCCAATGGGTGCAAAGGTCTCATCAATATAAATGAATGAAGTCCAACCACAAAGTAGCTACTGTAAAACGTTGAGGAGTTCCCGGAACTGGCCCTTGTCTTCATCATCAGAGCTCTTATGACAGTCACAACCCATCTAGGTGTAAAGTTCTTATCAATACAAATTAATCGAGCCCAAACACAAGGTAGCTGCAGCTGTGAATTGTTGAGGAGTTCCTTCGACTGTCTCCCGGCTCCATCATCAGATCTACTCCAGACCTTTATTAAATTGTAGTGCTTTAAAATACTTAATGAAAATGCTAAGAAATGCACTAGTCGCCCCTGCAATTTTTGAAAGTTCCCCTTGTTTTCTCTGGTCTTCCACCATCAAACCCTGATATCCTTATCATGGGACCACCTTGGGAACGTCTTCTTTCCAACAGAAAAAGAATTATCAAAATCGGTTCATAAACGACGAAGTTATGCGCGAACAAACATAAAAAAAAGCATATATACGGTCGAATTGAGTAACCTCCTCCTTTTTGAAGTCGGTTAAAAATGAAATAAGTTTATATAAAATATATTCAGCTAAGTCGTGGTGGCCTAGTGGTTAAAACACCAGCCTCTCAAGTATGGGAGTGCAGGTTCGATTCCAGGTCAGGCAAGTACCAATGTAACTTTTCTAAAGTTATATGTATTTTCTAAGTATATCTTGGACACCAATGACTGAAGGTGAAGGAAAACATCTTGAGGAAACCTGGACTTTAAGTCTGAAATCGCCAACCCGCATTGAGCAAGCGTGGTGATTACGCTCAATCCTTCTCTGTATGAGAGGAGACCTGTGCCCAGCAGTGGGACGACTAAAGGTCGATGATGATATTCAGCTATTGCCCGGTAGGTGGCCAGTGTGGTCTATGTTGCCACATCCGATTTAATACCCTAGTATAGTTCAAATCGGGTAAATAAATATTGAAAAGTAAACAAATTAAGTGAAACTTGTCTTGTACAAACAAAAACTGTTTTAGAATTTTATTCGCTACTATTCATTTACCGTGACACCGTCTATTGGCATTTTAGATGTTTTATGCTTACGAATTATTTTAACGCTCAGTTTATTGCGATTTTTGAGTGTAACAGACCTTTTAGGCCATAAAGCGCATTTTGTTTTGCAATTTTCGTTTGCATTTCGTTTTTAGCAAAATTATTCTTTTTACACGTTTGTTTGCAAATATTTTTAAATGGCAATGCAAAAAACTGTGGTAGGGTTTGTATCATTTCGATATAAAGTTATCGATAATATTCAAAGAAGTTACTACGACGATGTTTTGTCGCATTATGATAGCTTGAAACAAAAAATTAGGAAGCAGAATAATTATGGGTAATTTTAAGTTTACAAGTTTCTTATTTATATAATTCTTTTAATATAATAGGCGTTAAAGTTTAAAATTGCCGATTAGTACTGAAAATCTAAATAATTGCTTATTTTTTAATTTTTAAATAATTCATTTATAATCAATATATTTAGGAAGGTCGTTTATGCCTTTGTGATAGAACTCTGGGGATCTAGACTGCACAAACTGTGTGAAAGCAAAACTGCCTCCTGGGAAGAAAACTTCTTGTCACGTAGATAATTGTCCAAATCACGACAAAAATGGTAGTCTGCTGGAGCAAGACCTTTACCAGATACGTACGCCATTATCTTTAAAAACGGCAAAAAAATCACGGTTATTGTATGGGAGCCCGCCTTCAGTATATATTTTATTTTAATTATTTATTTGTAATTTGAATATATAACCAAATATTCTGTGAACATTTTAAGCGTCTATCTGTTTCCGTTATTAATATGGAGCAAAAAACGGCAAAAATTCACGTTTTTTGTATGGGAGCCCCCTTAAATATTTTATTATTTTTATTCTTAGTACTTGTTGTTATAGCGGCAACAGAAATACTAACACAATCTCTGGAAATTACAACTGTCTCGCTATTATGGTTTATGAGATACAGCCTGGTGATAGACGGACAGACGAACAGAGAAGTCTCATGAATAGGGTTCGTTTTACCTTTTAGGTACGGAATCCTCAAAATCACAAAGTAGCTCGCAATCATTGTACTACATATACGTACCTACATATATTATGAATATATTTCATTATTAATAAGTTATGTAATCTATGTACTTATCCACTTAACCGTAAATTTTATTCCAATTTTTACGGTTAAGTAGAAAAGTACTGAAATTAATAACTTACTATTTCATTTCTAATACAAGGTACCGATTCTTTTTTTTTTAAATTTGATCGACAAGTCTTTCCAAAGTAGATAACTTCTCTTTTAAAATGCATTGACCATAATTTCGACGAATGAGACGGAAGCCAATTTTCTTCTCTACGGTCTATCTGGACAAATCGTATCCACTTTTTCCCTACAACATTATTTTTATTCGGAAACCAAAAATAACAAAAACCTAGATAAATGAATAGTAATTGTTCATTCAATTTTGTTTATTAATATGATATGATTATGTTTAAATAGAGTTAATAATAAATAAACTTGAAATACTTATAGTAATATTTTAAGTTTATTTAGCTATATTTTAAATGTCAATAAAATACAACAAAATGATTCATCTTAATAAGTATTATCGATAACTAAATCGATAAACAACATTACTACATCTCTACAAGAAAATAGTAAAACTACTCAACAATAGAGGGCGCTTATTACAATAATGGAAAATTTTCTAGAACTATTTAAGATTTTTTTAAAATTTGAATTGCAGACGAAATATAAATAATTCATAGAAAAACATTCCGGAGTTAGGTCCAGTCGTTTTACTATAACGAGATGTACAGTAACACAAAGCGCAACATGGCATATTTCCTTAGAAAATGTTTATTCTTGGTGGACACAGATTACGTCCTGACGCGCAGACTAGACTCAGCGCCTTTTAAAAAAGTCGATAAAAGTATTGGCTTACGATTTTGTTCGTGATGTCCTATCTATTGTAAATATAATTTTAATGTCTTTGCGTGTAGGTTTTGATTCCCTAACGTGTGACGGAAATTCGTCTAAGGTGTCGGTATAAACTGCTGTATCTTTTGATCGCTTTAACGTAGAAGTTTGATTTTTTCACTGCTTAAAGGGACAATAGACCTAGGTATTTAGAATAAATTTCAATTTGATACCTTTATTAGTTCGTGAGAAATAAGGTAGTAAGTTTCGTTTTATTAAAATATGTTTATTATATTATATAACTAAAAAAATGTGATTTTCGCAATTTTTCCTATATTTGTATTATATGACAATCCTTCATGCCAAATTTCAAGATTCTGAGTTTACGGGAAGTATCCTGTAGGTTTTGATTCCTTTGCGAGTGTCGAAAATTTGTTGTAAATATCGACATATCGGCTGTATCTTTTGATTGGCTTGGCTTAGAAGTTTGATATTTTCACAGCTTAAAGGGACAATAGACCTAGGCATTTGGTATAAATTTCAATTTGATAACTTTATTCGTTCGTGAGAAATAAGGTAGTAAGTTCCATTTTATTAAAATACGTTTATTTTAATATATAACTAAAAAAATGAGATTTTCGCAATTTTTCCTATATTTGCATTATATGACAATCCTTCATGCCAAATTTCAAGATTCTGAGTTTACGGGAAGTATCCTGTAGGTTTTGATTCCTTTGCGAGTGTCGAAAATCTGTTGAAAATATCGACATATCAGCTGTATCTTTTGATTGGCTTGGCTTAGAAGTTTAATATTTTCACAGCTTAAAGGGACAATAGACCTAAGTATTTGGTATAAATTTCAATTTGATAACTTTATTTGTTCGTGAGAAATAAGGTAGTAAGTTCCATTTTATTAAAATATGTTTATTATATTATATAACTAAAAAAATGTGATTTTCGCAATTTTTCCTATATTTGCATTATATGACAATGCTTTATGCCAATTTTCAAGATTCTGAGTTTACGGGAAGTATCCTGTAGGTTTTGATTCCTTTGCGAGTGTCGAAAATTTGTTGAAAATATCGACATAATCAGCTGTATCTTTTGATTGGCTTGGCTTAGAAGTTTGATATTTCCACAGCTTAAAAGGACAATAGACCCGAGTATTTCATGTGAATTTCAGCTTGATACATCCACGCGTTCTTGAGATAAAGGGTCTTGACAGACAGACAGACAGACAGACAGACAGACAGACGGACAACAAAGTGATCCTATAAGGGTTCCGTTTTTTCCTTTTGAGGTACGGAACCCTAAAAAGTATGTATTTACAACAATTACAATAAAATAATGTTTCAAATTGATGTTATTAAAAGTCAAACAAATATCACGTTATTTCAATGGTGATAAATGTTACAAAACTGTTTGAAGTTGCAGTTTAATTCGAACTTTATTGCATAAAAATTAAAGTTATTATTCCATAAGCTTAGGTTTGTTTACAAGAAACACTACCGAAAATGACATAAAATAATAGAAAAAAAAACAGATTTTATTGAAATAAGTACAGTACATCACTCGGTAAATGCAGTTAGTACCTACCTACTAGGAGGACAAAGAAGCCTAAAATCATTATTTTGACGACCTCCGTGGCGCAGCGGTCAACAACCCTGCCTGCGACGTGGAGGCCCCGGGTTCGATCCCCGGCCAGGTCATGATGGAAAACGATCTTTTCCTGATTGGCCTGTGTCTTGGATGTTGTATCTAATATATGTATCTATTATAAATATAGTATCGTTGAGTTAGTATCCCATAACACAAGTCTCGAACTTACTTTGGGGCTAGCTCAATCTGTGTGATTTGTCCGTATATATTTATTATTAAAAATAAAATCTTAAATCTTTCTGAAGTGATACTTATAAGTTCTAATATTTACCTATTTTTCACTGGTTTTCTTTAGGTGGTTCACAACTACTAGAGAAATCACTATAGTGGATTACCGAGAAAGACCACCGCAAATGACATAAAACAAGACAAAAAAGATTTCTTCAAGCCAAAATACTTTTTTTTATTCTAATGAGGTAAGTATCTATGCTTTTTCAACATTAACAAATTAAAAAAAAAAACTGACGACAGGCTGAAAACTAGTTATGTCGTCAATCGTAGCCGGATATTATGATAATGTAAAAAAAAAGCGTGAGGCGCTTAATATACAAAAATTATGACACAAAGCGCTTCACGCTTTTTTTTTTAAATTATTTTTAACTTTTTAAAATATCGAAGTTTAGCCAAAATCAGCAGTTAGACTGGTAAAGCGGACCCCAGACTCCAAACCTGAAAACCTACGGATGCGACTGGGATTAACGCTAAGATGATGATGATGACTTTTTTCGTGTCTCAGCATGCAGGTTAACCCGAAAATTTTTAAATTCAATCTCTTTTTGTTACTTAAAAGCACTTGGCTTCGGCCCGTGCCATAGTCGACCCACACACAGATGTGAGATATTGTAAAAAAAATAACGGGGTGCGCACACGCACACACACTCGCATGTTGATAAGGTTTTGAGAAAATTGTATGCTGCTGTGGAAGAGCGGAATCTTCTAACACAAGCATTATTTGCTTAACAAGAGGCTCCAATCACCAACTAGGTAATGTATAAAAACTTTTTTTTACAAAAAAAATAAACAATCGACTTCCAAAAAACACTACAAAGTGAAAAATAACTATGTATATAAAAGTATAGCTACATTCATCTCATTAAATAAAATAAAACTGTAAATATCCATCCATTTCATATCCTCATCCTCTTTTGTAATATGTGTAAATATTTTATCCCTATACTGATCCTATATCTTACAGATAAATATCCAAATTTTACGTTCCATTTTACCATTATTCCGTTTCCCTACCTTTTACTCGTCATTGGCTAACACAAACCGTGGAGTGCCAGAAGAGAAAAAAAAACAAAAAAGTTCGGAAGTCGGTATCAAAAACGAATAGGTATACAAAAATGAAAAACCATAGTTGTGACCATAGACACCGAGTTCAGAAGTAATTTATTTTTCATTTTGTAAGCTTGTTTGTAGTGTTTTTTGGAACTCTTTTTATTTATTTTTTTGGAAAAAAATATTTTTATTCAAACAAAAGCCAAGCGGCTGCGAGATACAGATATTTGCTAACACGAATTACACGAATCGGATCAAAGGAAACCGATTCTTCAAAAATTTATTAATGCATTAAAATTTAAATAAATGCACAACCTGGATTTATCTATCGGACTGTGAGTCTATGATGTAGATTAAACAGCGAGAGTGAGGCCCTAACCAAACGACGGTAACGAAACCATAGCGAGATCTAATTCGACGCCAACGCCATCTATCGAGGCTGTGGACAAACTTTATTCTTCAACGGATTTATAAAATTGCACGATGATTCCGCTGTTTTCGTACGAATGCAATAGGCATATTATTAGGTACGAGACTTTTGTGAAAAGGTTATTTTGCACCGGATATTTTGTGAGTACGTTTTCTGTAATTAATTGAGATTCAAGGGCTTATTTTATTGCGTTTGTGATCGCTATTAGGCGAGATGATTAAAAACGTACGTAAAAACAATCGGATGTATTAATTTTTGCTATGTCTGAGCCTAGCGGTGAAGATAAGAAGGAATTGTGACGTCAACCGAGTTGATTTATTGATAAATGTCTGTTTAATTATCATAATCAGAAAGAGATTGCTTGCCGCGACAAGCCTGTGGTAATGATCATATACCGCGCTTTTCCTGTTTGGTCGTGATGACAGACTACAATATACGGGTGTGTATGGTTGGTCTAATTTTCGCCTGGACCGATTTGCAAAAGTCTTTTTTTAACCGACTTCAAAAAGGAGGAGGTTACTCAATTCAGCCGTACCTATATATGCTTTTTTTTATGTTTGTTCGCGGATAACTTCTTCGTTTATGAACCGACTTTGATCATTCTTTTTTTGTTGGAAAGAAGACATTCCCAAGGTGGTCCTATAATAAGGACATCAGGGTCTGATGATGGAAGACCAGAGAAATCAAGGGGAACTTTCAAAAATCGTAGGGGCGACTAGTGCATATCTTAGTATTTTCATTAAGTATTTTAAAGCACTAATTTGATAAAGGTCTGAAGTAGATCTGTTCATGGAGCCGGGAGACAGTCGAAGGAACCCCCCTACACCAATTCACAGCAGCTACCTTGTGTTTGGGCTTAATTAATTTGTATTGATAACAACTTTACACCTAGATGGGTTGTGACTCTGATAAGAAGAATCTAATGAGCTCTAATGATGAAGACAAAGGCCAGTTCCGGGAACTCCTCAACGGTTTACAGTAGCTACTTTGGGTGTGGACTTAATTCATTTGTATTGATGAGAACTTTGGGACCCTTGGGTTAAAATAATGGTCTGCAGTAAATCTGATGATGAAGACCATAGGTAGTCGAGGGAATTCTACAAAATTACGGGTAAAAATTAAAGTAAACAAAATTACGTCGATTCCCAACTATATTTGCGTCAGCTTCCAGTCTGACCGCATGTAACTGAATACGCAGTATCTACTTTTCACAACTATATAGTGTAAAATAAAAAAAAAATACACCGACATTCGAAATTAGTTATTTTTTACTTTGTAGTGATTTTTAGAAGTCGGTTATTTATTTATTTATTTATTTATTTTTAAGTTTTTATTGTTTGAAAGGTGGTTCCATAGTCACCAGGTCAGGATCTGATGATAAATGACCAGAGAAATAAAGGGGAATTTTCAAAAATCGTAGGGGCAACTAGTGCATTCCTAAGTATTTTCATTAAGTATTTTAAAGCATTACAATTTAATAAAGGTCTGAAGTAGATCTGATGGTCGAAGAAACTCCTCAACGATTCACAGCAGCTACCTTGTGTTTGTGCGTGTTTGATTTGTAATGATAAGAATTTTACACCGAGATGGGTTGTGATTGTCATAAGGGCTCTGATGATGAAGACAAAGGCCAGTTCCGGGAACTCATTTTTTCAACTAATTCATTTTAATAGTATTAACTTTGATTTTGCTTTGGTATCTTGTTTAACTGCGTTGAAGTCGAAAGCATCTGCTGCTTTCAAAATGCAGCCATACAAATCTTCATGTTGTAAGTAAAGCCTTGACTGTAAAACTCCAATTTGCCCAATTGTCGCGAGTCACGACCCGTTAACTTCTCATTTGACATTATAGTGTTAGTTCCAGTCATATTTACAATATAGAATGTATATTTGGAAAAACTTTTTTACAAAAAAACAACCGACCTCCACAAAAAAAAACAAACTGAAAAATAACCAATTTCGGAAGTCGGTGGCAAAAATGAATATACAAAAACCAAAGACACCATGATCATGAACATGTATATTCATATTTGCCACCGACTTCCGAAATTAGTTATTTTTCACTTTGTAGTGCTTTTTTTTTGGAAGTCGTTTGTTTTTTTGAAAAAAAGTTTTTATTTTACAATTTTTAGTTGCAAAAAGTACTGTTCAGCTGCATCCGGTCAGACTGGACGCTGCCGCGAACATAGTTGCGAATAGGCTAGCAAGCAAAGGACGCTTTTTTTGTTTGAATTTTTACCCGTAATTTTGGTTTAAGTACTGATCCAATTTTTAAACAATTTCTCTGGGACCGGACTGAATGTATGGGCATTGCTAGAGATGACACGATTACGCGACTTAATTTCAGTCTCTTGACTTTTTTGATTTTAAAATCAAAATCAAAGCATTTATTTCAAATAAACCAGTTACAGGCACTTTTGAATTGTCAGAAGGTCGGTCAGTCAGTAAGGTGAAGCTAGTCGCCCATTCCAAAGAGTAGGTACCTATGGAGAAGAACGGGCAAGAAACTCCATGGACACTCTTTTAAATTATCAAGCTATTGTTACAAATATTTGATTACATCAGTCATGTTGAAATCAACCGTGTGAGAACGATGCAGAAATAAATTGTACGCCGAGAGCGTCCATTATGAAAACACAACAAAAATCAATTCAGAAATTAAAATACGCCGTGGCAGCTAAGAGATGACCAGTCCCTCCGACGGCGTCCGTTCACGAACATGACGAATGGATCAGCATCATTCAGCTCAACCATATTCAAGGGAACCTAATGACCCAACACACACGCCACCATCAGCGAGACATTTGAGTGAGCATGACATACTCTCAACAGCCAGAGCACTATCAAGTCAATAAAAAAGACTAACCCAACAAAAAAATGCCTTACAGCACATTCGTACATTGTGCTCACACGTTTGCCATGCAATTATACAATACTAAGAAATTGAATCTACACAATGCTAAGATAGTTTTGTCCAAGGTTCAGCAGCTCCAACAGTGTTCCCGAATACTAAGTTTAGCTCCTGTGTAGCTGTACAAGTGCCGAACACCTCTGTCAGCGATACAATTCCGTAACGTACAATATGCTTGGCTACATAGTGTGTAATACAGGCTTTGAATTAATAACATAATCAATTACATATTAAAACTACAAGAGGAAAAATCAGAGAACAATCAGTGTACAGAAATCGGACGCAGCTCAAGCCCAAGCCTTTTTGTCCTCAATATAATCCTTCACACTATAAAATGCTTTCTGACACAACTTACGTTTAATGAAGGATTTGAATTTATTCAGGCTCAGATCTTGAACCACCTCTGGAAGTCCATTGTAAAAATGTATACATTGGCATCTGAAAGAGCCACCTATTTTCTTGAGCCTTGTTGTAGGTACAATAAATTTGTGCCTGTTTCTAGTATTTATATTATGGACATCACTGTATTTTTTAAACAATTTTATATTTTTATGAGCATACAAAAGATTTTCATAAATATATTGAGACGGCACGGTCAGTACATTAATCTCTTTAAATTTTTCTCTGAGAGAGTGTCTCGGACTTAATTTATAAATTGCACGAACAGCTCGTTTCTGCAAAACAAATATTGTTTGAATATCGGCGGCATTTCCCCACAACAGAATGCCGTACGACATTACGCTATGGAAATAGCCAAAGTACACTAAACGGGCCGTCTCAACATCAGTCAAATTACGAATTGTTCTAACTGCGTATGCAGCAGAACTTAGTTTTTTTGACAATTTTTCTATATGTGGACCCCATTGAAGCTTAGCATCCAGAGTTATACCCAAGAATACTGTGCTGTCTTCAGATTTCAATTCTTCGCCCTTTATCAACACTTTAGTTTCCACCTGCCTAACGTGAGGTAGAGTAAACTTAATGCATTTGGGTTTTTTCTCGTTTAAGAGTAAATTATTAACATTAAACCAATGGATTACTTACTTTGGAAATCGCGCTATTTACATCATCAGTAACCTGCTGCTGACGTTTCAGTTTAAATAAAAGTGAAGTGTCATCTGCAAACAACACTATGTCGTGGTTATCCTTTATTAGGTACGGCAGGTCATTGATGTAAATAAGAAACAAAAAAGGACCAAGAATTGACCCCTGTGGAACTCCCATTGTTACCAAAGACCTTTCGCATTAATATGGCGAGTAGCAGTGGCTAGTGGTTGTCCTACGTTAAACTTTAATGCTGTAAATTGTTCAGGACCTCCATCGACTGTCTATGATCTTTATTATCAGATCTACTGCAGACTTTCGTTATAACCCACATGGGTGCAAACTTCTCATAACATCAACATAAATTAATTGAGTCCAAACACAAGGTAATAGTACCTATACTGCCAATTGTGAGGAGTTCCCTGAACTGACCTTTGTCTTCATCATCAGCGCTCTAATCACAGTCACAACCTATCTAGACGTAAGGTTCTTATCAATACAAATTAATCAAGCACGGACATAACGTAGCTGCCGTGAATCGTTGAGGAGTTCCCTCGACTGTCTCTCAGCTCGGTCATCAGATCTACTGCAGACGTTCATTATAACCCATATGGGTGCAAAGTTCTCATTAATATAAATGAATTGAGTCCAAACACAATGTAACTACTGTAAATCGTCGAGGAGTTCCCTGAACTGACCTTTGTCTTCATCATCAGCTTCCTAATGACAGTCAACCCCCATCTTATCAATACAAATTATTCAAGCACAAACACAAGGTTGCTGCTGTAAATCGTTGAGGAGTTCCCTCGCCTATCTCCCGGCTCCATCATCAGATCTACTCCAGACCCTTATTATATTGTAGTGCTCTATAATACCTAATGAAAAAACTTGCAAATGCACTAGCCGTCCCTACAATTTTTGAAAGTTCCTCTTGATTTATCTGGTCTTCCACCATTAAACCCCGATGTCCTTATCATGGGACTACCTTGGGACTGTCTTCTTTCCAACAGAAAAAGAATTATTATAATCGGTTCATAAACGACGAAGTTATCCGCTAGCAAACATAAAAAAACATATATACGGTCGAATTGAGCAACCTCCTCCTTTTTGAAGTCGGTTAAATATTTTTAACCGACTTTATTTGCTAGCTATTGCTCGGAAAAAAAATCACTCACGAGCCGGTAACCAAAAAAAAAAGTTAAAAAACTAAAACCCAACTACGACAAAAAACGACGCTGAAAAAGTATAAAACAAGATTTTCAGAATACTGAACTGAACAAAGTTGCTAATGTAGTTGCAAGTAAATGGACACAGTAGACTCTACCAAGATGCCTTCGTTGTAAATTGACAATAATGTCATACAATACTATTCTGAAGTATGCAATATTCACTATGTAGAGATAAATTTTCATGTTTGGAAAGGCGTAGTCACACGTCTGGTAGGTAGGTATATGTAACGTGTGACTACGCCTTCCAAACATGAAAATTTATCTCTACATAGTGAATATTGCATACTTCAGAATAGTATTACATTATTGTCAATTTACAACGAAGGCATTTGGTAGAGTCTACTGTGTCCATTTACTTGCAACTACATTAGCAACCTTGTTCAGTTCAGTATTCTGAAAATCTTGTTTTATACTTTTTCAGCGTCGTTTTTTGTCGTAGTTGGGTTTTAGTTTTTTAACTTTTTTTTATTTGTACTATTTTGGTGTTAAAGTGTATTTGTGGCGCATATTATTAACAAAAGTTAAACTGATTGAGTGCAGAGGCCTTTTCATGGGAGATTTAGCCAGTTATCAAACTGTTTCCGCCTTCACCGCGTGGAGTTACTCCCAGCTTATGTCGTTTTCATTAGTGCATTACATATTCTAATAATGTTCACACTGCTCTACATTGCATAAAGCGATTCACAGTTCCCGTGATCCGCGCTTTACTCTTATCGCTCATATTTAACATCATTAAAGCGTTCTTGTAATTATGTACAAGCATAAAGCACTCGTGAAGCTCTTTCACGTGATACCAAACACGGTATATTTATTTTAATTTTATATTAACATAGAACTTTTTGTCCGCTAGAGGGCGCAATACTAAATTTGGTGACAAGATTTATAGCTCATAACTAATAGAATATGAAGGCCCTTCTAATGGTACTGCAGTGGTCTTATTCTGATAAGTAGTAAAGAAGCTATGAACGAAAAGATGTGAATTATATGCAACCAGCCTATGAATACAGGTAAAGTCACAAGCAAATGCTAGCAATATATATATATTCAAAATGTACAAGTAAAGCGCTTTCAAATTATACCAAACACGGCATATTTATCTTAACTTTATTTTTTTACTCTGTATGTTTTGTCCGCTAGAGGGCGCCACAGTAGATTTTGTGAAACCCCATATAGCCTATAACCAGCGGACAATTAAGACACTTCTAATGATATATCATTTGTCGAATTCTGATAAGTAGTTTAGAAGTTACGAGGGAACAGATGAACATACATACATACATACATACATACATACATACATAGCCTGCAGAGATGCGAATTATTTGAAATACTTCTATTTAAAATGGAAATACAAAATGCAAAATAGCTATTTTGTATTTTGTATTTAAATGCTTTTTAGTAAAAAGCATTTTGTATTTTATTTGAAATACCTTTCGAGATATATTTTGTATTTTTAATATTCATTTCAAAATACAAAATACTTTGTGATAAAGTTTAGCCAATATTACGAGTAAAACAAAATGAAATTTATGAGCGAATGACGTCTGTATTGCCATTATTCCATATTTTTACTTCTTAGCCTTCTTCTTTACGATCAAGTATTGAATACTACTTCAACTCTTGATCAATGGCCCCTGTGGAATTGTTACTACAATTTTGCCAATAACACGTCTAACGAATTATAGAAATTTTTTGAAAATTTGATTTCACAATAATGGCAAATATCGCCAATGACAGTTGGAAAAAAAAACATTTTTTCTTTGGTCAGGTTTTTTGGCGGGAAAGTCAAGCAGAGTGTCACGCTCATTTTTCATTGGACTTTTAAAATTATTTATAGTGTTGTTTACTAAATAAAAGCGCGTGATTTATGTAGTAAAAAGTGCATTCAGTGAATAATTTATAAAGAACATTGAAATATTGCAGCATAGTGGCCACATCATGACTCCTCCTATAGTGGGATTTATAATTCGAGTCAGAAAAATGACAAGGGCAAGTGTCACTGATATGAATAAGGGTGACCCGCTACAATAGTGATGTTCGGCAATCAATAGACTTAGACATTTCTTCTTCTTCAGCCTATAGATGACCACTGCTGAACAAAGGCCTCCCCCGAGGCTTTCCACGATGACCGGTCTTGTGCTGCCCGCATCCATCGGCTTCCCGCGTCGTTCACCAGGTCATCGGTCCACCTTATTGTTAGACATTTCATCATCAACCTTTTATCGTCCCACTGCTGGGCACAGGTCTCCTCTCATACAGAGAAGGATTGAGCATAATCACCACGCTTACTCAATGCGGGTTGGCGATTTCAGACTTAAAGTCCAGGTTTCCTTAAGATGTTTTCCTTCACCTTCAGTCATTGGTGTCCAATATATACTTAGAAAGTACATATAACTATAGAAAAGTTACATTGGTACTTGCCTGAGCTGGAATCGAGCCCGCGCACTCATACTTGAGAGGCTGGTGTTTTAACCACTAGGTCACCACGACATTTTTACATTTAGTCTTGCATTATTTCATTAGGTATCAAAGCGGTTTTTTATTGTAAATATGTAATACATACCGTATTTAACAATATGATTTTAGAAATATGGGCCTTACCAGCATATTAAACTCACTACAACATTATCACAAGAGCTGGGGAAAAAATGTTTAAAGAGATTCAGAGCAATTAAGAAATAATACAAATCATTTTATACGTTTTTATTCGTTACTTTTTTATTGATTACCACTCGAATCAGAATCGGTTACATTTATAAATTATGAATCCGCACATTCATCCATGATGTGGTCGAGTTGACACATTTCATCTTCAACTTTTATGGCATGATTGATGCACTTCTCCAATTTTCCGGTGTCAAGTTTTGTTTTTCCTGGCGACGTACTCCTTTGCTTGAGCCCAAACTAAGGTCCGTATTACAGAACGTCACTCAAAACTGAAGCTTTACTTAAGTCTCGCTTCAAGCCACTTGATTGGTTAAAACTAGTTTTAAATAATGTTTAAGCAGAGATCAATGCTTGAGTTTCCTTTTGGAATACGCACCTAACTCTATTAGGTTGAGCTCACAGTGATAGGGGGGCAGACGCAGGATTGTGGCACCGCGATTCAGCGGCCAATTCTTCCACAACATAGCGTTCGTAATTCGTTTTTGTTACAATAAACAGTTTTAACCTACCTACTGAAATTATTTATTTTATCATTATTTCAAATATAAACTGACTTTTGTTCCACCCTGTATTTTTACTTATATACATATACGCAATTTGAATTAAAAAGTGCAATCTAGACTAAGTTTTAAGTGTAAAATCTCGATTTACCACATCACTATTTATTTGGGACAAAAAACCTGCAACACTGGAGTTGTCATTTATCTGACTCGAATTAAAAATCATAATGTAGTCGGCTCACGCGGGAAACGAAAGGAGGTAGGTTAGTAAAGTCAGGATAAGAAGATATATAAAGGAAAAAATAGAAAAGGATAAACTTCCTCAAGTCCAGACTGTATGGCGTCCCATGCCTTTGCCTTTTCCGTTTAGAAGTACGGAAAGAAGTGAACCAAAAAAAAATCAACCAAAACGACGAACATTCATTATATCTATAGATAAGAAACTATTTTATTTTGAAAAAAGTATTTTGAAAATACCTATTTTGCATTTAGCATTTCAAATACAAAACGCAAAGCTATTTGGTATTTTGTATTTGAAATAGTAAATCTGAAAAGTATTTTGCATTTTGTATTTAAATGCTTTTTTAAAACCATTTTGTACATCTCTGATAGCCTGTCAAAATCATAACCGTCCTTTTGCTTTGCCGTAGTCGGGTAAAAAATAAGCTGAGCGCAAAAATACAAAATAATATGATACATAAAAGTGTTTAGTGTTAGTGTTTATAATATCTTGTAATAATTGACATTATTTAAAGGATATAAATAAAGGAATTTAAAATTGAAAAACAAAGATTAAGCTACCACCTTTTGAAAAACTTGTAATTCCTGTCACAGGTTGGCCACTCAACTCACACAAAATGCTGCTTTTGTGTATTAGCCACAATAAACTTTAAAAAAAAACCTAGAGAAGCGTATCTATGCACGAGTGCAATAATTTACCTGAGAGTTTGATTGTATTGTTAGGCCGAGGACACACAATAGTGTCAAGATCGGATCGCGTATTTATACGATTTCTTAGTGTAGTTACTTGTTATAATGTATAAGTAACAACATGACTACTTACATGTGGCCGATAATGAACTCTTACTGACATAATAATATTCTTATAAGGCAATCGCACATTGATACAAAGTTGAACAAAAAAACAAAAAAGAATATAATTACCTAATGTTAAATTGTAATTAAGGCCATATTAATGAATAAGAAAATTTCTCTAATGATAGTGATGACGAGGTACCTAATAGGTTAGAAAAAAAAATATAAAAAATATGTACGAAAATAAGAGTGGTAGGTAATAATAGCCATAATTCAATTAAAACACAAATAAATTAAAAATAGTCTACGTCATCAGATTATTATGATCATTTTGTTATACATAGTAATATAATTTTCTGTTACATAAGTCTTATAACTTCCTCATAATATAGCTAGCGAAACTCATACTGCTACCACTCTAACTCGCTATCAAAAACTTGATAGCTCGTAGACCGGTCAAAACTAAAAACACCGATAGAATAATGATGACGTATGATGGTGATGCTTGAACTACAATTAGGTTCGATGGTGGGTCTATTCAGACGGTCCGAATTCGCAGTATAATTACGTAATACAATATCAATCACAATCTAAATCATTTTAAAGGCCATTGCTATTACATTACTTTAGGTATATTTTCGAAAAAAATGTCGGTTCAATAACATAAATAATGCACTGAATGCTGTTAATCTGTCAAAATTGCTACTGATTTTGCTACTTGTGTGACATTGCTACTAATACTAACCCAATTTTCTGCAGGTGCACAATCTGTCTTAATAGAGCATCTGGTCTGATGATTAATTTTTATCTGAAATCAATTCAAATACTAATTTATAGTTGCGGTTAAAATTATAAATTAGTATTCGAATTGATTATTAATAGATATTCAATTAAGATTAAAAACCGAGCTGTCATTTTATGCCTTCTAACTTAATTTATCGAGGTTATACCAACATAAAGCGGGATTAACCAATTTGGATCAGATTTATTAAAAAAACAATTAATCACTACATGATTGGAAACTCCTACCGCTAAAATGTAGGTATGATTCACTTTGTAAATATAGGTACTTATTCAAATAATTATGTTCATAAATAAGTACCCGGTTTATTAATTAATAGTGTGTACACGCCTTAAAGCTGAGAGTCGCACGTCGACGCTAAAGTTCCGGCTAGCAGTGAGCTCCTAATTATAGTAAAACGAACAAATAAATATACCTAAAAACAACAACATAATAATATTATCCACACCTGCGACAAGAGTTCCTACCAAATCCGCCATTTTTGTTTTACTTTTTATTGATAGTGACGTCACCATCCGGCTCCGTTGCACTTCGGAAGCAAGAAATGAGTCACCTCAATAAAACAACGTAAGTATTAATACTTATTAAACAGAGTAAATACACGAAACCGTAAACTTCGTTAAAAGTGGACTATGTAGGTAAATCTAATGCGATAGCAATGTGAATCATCTTTGATTGAGAACGTTTTCAAGAGATAATATGATGATTAATTGCATTGGTATGGTTAAGGAAATCTCATTGTAGCTAAGCTGTAGGTAATTTACTTGAACCCTTGAAGTTAATAACAGAAACAACACGTGAGCTGGTAATAATTTATGAAGTGCATCATCAATGTTGCAAAACATCTATATATAAAATCGTTCTATAAGCATCGATTGCCTTATAGAATAGCAAAGAGCAAACACGAGGATCTTGTTGGTACCTAACTAGAACACTTCCTTTTTCATTATTTGCTAATTACCTAATCGACCTTGATATTTTGTCCAATTTGGACAGAAGGTTTGCTCAATTTTCCATTTAAAAGACTCGCTAACTAAATTATTAGTATGTTTGTAGACGGTTGGTTATATCTACCGTACTTATAAACTTTTGGTTTCCGCCCGCGACTTCGCCTGCGTGAAGTTCGGTTATATCGCGCTTTTTAGATTTCCCTCGGGAGTATCAAATTTTTCTGGGATAAAAAGTAGGTACCGTATTAGTTAATCCGGACTTCTAACTTTACGTCTGCAAAATTTCAAAGCAATCGATTCAGTAGTTAGGGCGTGAAAACGGAAGAAACAAACTCATTTTCCGATTTAAAATAGTAGTAAGGGTTGTCGCGGTGTATGCGGCTCAATTCCCGATGAAGGCCAGCCCGCGCCGCAGCTGAGCCAGTAGGAATTATAATGTCCCAACTATGACCTCTGAGTTTGTTTCGGCGTTTCTTCTCAGAGCTAGTACTAGGAAACTCCGAGGTACCGTCCCTTGCTGTCCTCTCTAGCGACGCCCTAAGCCGAGGTTCGCACCCCACAGGGGGTGCCCATAATGCGTAGTCGCTCCTTAGTTTTTAAGTGTCCCGGCTGCAGGCTTTAATTTTAATTAAGGCATCCACAGGATAGTCCGGTTAAGAAGTCACGACCTCTCAAGGTCCACTACGAGATGCAATATTTAAAAAAAAAAGATGCTGCTCAACAAGGATGGAGCCGGCGAGAGAAGTCGTACGGTCCTAGGCAGCCCAATGCGACTTTGGCGCGTCGTGCACTTCCCCACTGGATCGACGTAACCTGTGACGACGATGACACACTGGAGATGTAGTACTACGTAGTATTCTGTAATCTGTGGTAGTACACTCCATGGTCGGAAGCAACAACGCGTAGGATGCCGTTACCTCTTTTTGTGAGGGGGAGAGAGCCGAGAGGGCATACCTTAGGCTTAGTATGGTTACGGTTAGCGTAGTGGTTAAGGGCGTGTAGGCCAAGCGAAATAGGTATTAAACGCTACCAAGAGTTGCCCGCGATTACCGCAAAGCGAGCCGTGCGCTAACGTCGCAGCGTCTCCGCGTCGTCGCGGGGAGTGTCACATTACAGATAAGCACGTAGTAGGTCAACTTGTCGCCGGGCTTGTGCAAGCGAGCGTTATTGATTTATTTTAAAAAGAAAATGACAGATTTGATTCATTAAAAACTCTTTTTATTATAATTTGCAGTAATAGCGAATGTGCTCTATTGCCACTAAAAGTAGAAATACGAAAAATTAAAAAAAAAAAGAATGAACTCGATATTTGAATGGAGACTTCATTCAAAACTCGTATATAGAATTATAATATATTATAATATTGTAGGTTAGTGTAGGGTAGAGTAGGGTAGTGTAGGGCAGAGTAGGGTAGGGTAGTGTAGAGTAGAGTAGGGTAGTGTAGGGTAAGTAGGGTATAGTAGGGTAGTGTAGGTAATGTGGGTATGTAGGGTAATGTAGGGTAGAGTATGGTAGAGTAGTGTAGGGTAGAGTAGCGTAGTGTAGGGTATAGTAGGGTAGTGTAGGGTAGAGTAGGGTAGTGTAGGGTAGAGTAGGGTAGAGTAGGGTAGTGTAGGGTAGAGTAGGGTAGTGTAGAGTAGGGTAGCGTAGTGTAGTGTAGGGTAGAGTAGGATAGTGCAGAGTAAAGTAGAATTTAAAGGTAAAACAACGTTTGCCGGGTCAGCTAGTTTTTTAATACAGCAACGCTAATACTATCACACAGTTCATAATATTAGCGTGTGTCAAAATTATTATTCATGTACCACATTAATCATCTTAAAATTCTTCAAAATTTATTTCTCTTGAACTGGTGGCCGGTTGCAATTCTGATTGTGTCTCAGAAGATGACAGGGCTATGGACTGTACAGAATTGCCGATGTGTTGCGCAGATGATGGCATCGTTGGAGAGTCCACATAATAAAAAATTTCATTTTCCTTGTCATCTTGTAAGGTTAACATCCTTATTGGCATTCCACGTGGATGTCTACTGTCCACAATTTCCGGTAATAAACACTTCATGTAAAATTTGACCAGCTTTGACTCCATTTGTGTCTTCCAGAAATTATCGTCCCTTTCGATACGTTCTGTAAGCAAGGGTTCATTTTCTCCACCCCAGATGCCGAGCAGACAGATTCGTCTTTCAGTAACGTGAAGCTGTCCTTGTATTTGATAAAACCAGTTCGATTTTTTATTTATTGTGCTAGTGCAAGTCTTTTTGTCGTATTTTAAAATTTGTATCTTGTTTTGCTGTACTGCACTGTTTAGTCCATTTTTTACAGCAGTTAAAGGACATTTGATTTCAATTAGCATATCATCGCCTACTAATCCGTCAGGAGTGGCTCCAATAAATGGATAAGTCCTATCAATGAACAAACCACAAGGCATAATACTTATATTTTCCTGCTTTTCAAGCTGTTGAAGTGCTTGCCTTTCGTGCTCTATTCCGTGTGCAACAGCAGTTACACATGTCAAATTTTTTTGGTATAATATGTTTTTCACCAAAGGAGCAGTATTTATACTAATTTTTCTTTTACAAATTTGCCCAAAATTTGATGCGGTGATTAGGTTTTTCCTTATTTCCAACCATTCACTACTATCTCGTTGCAAAACTGTAGCCCTTTCGATAGCCTGCCTATCAGAAGTAAGCATTCTTAAATTATTTAAGAACTCTTCTTCAGCTTTCTTTAATTCATGTGGAGACATATCTGGTGCTGTGCTCGCTGAACCATAGTCATGTTGCTTCTGATTGCCGTCTTTTAATTTCCGTACTTTCTTTACTGGATGCTCGAAGTTTAGCTTTCGTTTTTGAGCTCTCCGTCTTTCAATAATTTTAACCCTGCCTTTAGGACTTTTGTTTAGAAAAGCTTTTTGGACGGCTGAAAGTCCCGATTGGCTGTTAAATGAAAGAACAGCTGCTGAGCACCTCCCTTGATAACCTCCTTTTAATGAAAAATTTATTCGTTTTCCACCAATGAATTTAGCGATGACACTATTAAAACACTCAACAGTGTTTGTGTCAACGTCTTCGATTAAGCTGCGTGATTTTGCAGCAACGTTTGAAACAATCGCGTTTATTCGGAAAATGAATGTGGAATTCTGGATCTTTTTGAGCTCATCGTTGTCATTTCTATGTTTATTGCAATAATATTCTTGGCACATTCTATGGTCGCCAAAAGCATGTGCTACACAGTTAATAATATCCCTATGAAGATTTGATATTGCTACATTGCGAGGACCTTCAGAGGTTTTGTGATGTCTAATACATTGTACAATCGATTTCCGTATAGTCAAAATTTTGACAATATTGAGCATTTTACGGTGCGCTAAAACATATTTTGTGTCTGTAATCAGATTACGTAGTTTTTTACAGAAGTTTCTTAGTACGTGGTTCCGACATTCAATTTTTTCGACGGTCACATTTTCGTTCTCATATGGCCTGGCTTTGAGGACTGCAGCATAAGTAGATGCATCTCCATCGCCTATCATTCGCTCATATATGATGCCATACATTGTGATCGACGATTTGAAACCTTCTACAATTATTTCCGTCTCCATGGAGCTTGAAGAACCTTCATAATTTTTAAAACATTTGTGTTGCTTTGGTGAGATATTTTTGTGCTCAGCTCGAGCGCATACCAAGCAATATTTATTTTTTATTCCAATATAAATAACTTGACCTGTTTTTCTTCCGATTATGACTGCTGTGCCTGATGACGCTTTATAATTAGTGCCATAAGATCTAGCACACCATGAGCCGTCAACGCAAACATCAATCATAGGGTAGCCGTTCTTAATTCGACCTTCTGCGATAGCGATCTCTTTCTCCATTTGAGCTGCAGCTTCCATGGTAGCACTTGCCGTCTTATACCATTTTTCAAACACTTCTTCCTCCAATTTCGAATAGTATTTTGAACTGAAAACTGGAATGTTCATAGCTGAGCAAAGTTCCTCAAATTGGGAAAAGCCGATACCGGAAGCCACAATCCCAGTAGTGGCGGCTATGTTTAAATTCACTTGTTCTTTGTCGTTTTGGTCTTCCGAGTTAATCAAGCAAACTTGTTTGCAAATATTGCATTCAAAACGAAATACTGATAAAAGTCCTCGTCGTTTTTCACTTATTAAACGGAAGTTACCTAATGTGCAGTTAAATAAACCGTTATGACGAGCTTTTTCTTGTAACTCCTGTAAAACGTAATTTATATCGATAATTCGCCGTCCCGAAATAGGTTGGAATTCATCTTTGAGTACATTTTCTACGATGAGGGAGTCTTCTGTGTCTTCAGTTTCTCTAAAAAAGAGAACATAAATATGGTAAGTCTTATAAGTTTGTCTTACACATCCGAGTAATTAAACATTGTATGTAAAATGCGGTAAAAGCATAAAATGTGGTACTTACGTTAATGTTACAGTTTTTTGTGTATCAACAGGTTCCAATCCAATAAAAGAGGTTTTGGATACATCAGCTGTGTTGCTACATGATGCATTATCCTTGTAGTACCTGAAAACCCATCCATGTTATGTTAGTTAATGTACATTATGAGAATCCAGGACTTTAATACAGTTGAGTATCGACAATCCAAAAGTCGTTCAACCTAATGACCGCTTAATAAGTTCCCCAATTAGTATGGATAATCGACGCTCTATTATAATAATAAGTTAATGTTTTCCTTACGTGGGATTAGAATGAAAAGTATAAGTATACAGCGTGTTTCTTTTAAATTGGCCAAAAAGCAGAAATCAGCATCATACAATTTGTATGAAAAAATATTTTAGTTTTGACCTACTTCCGCCGTCTGGATTTTGTTTCTTCCGATACAATGAAATTATTCTTATACTAGCTTTTGCCAGCGACTTCGCCCGCGTGGAATGGTTACTTTAACCTGAATTTTGAAGCATTATTCATTGGCGCTTTCATATTCCTGTATTGGATTACACACCCTATGATTGATTATTGGACACGTAACTATTTTTTTCGTATTTCTAACAGCAAACCCTTTTATTTGATTCAATATCATGGGGGTGGGTTTCAAACAGCTAGTCCGCCATCTTGGGGAGGCCGCCATATGGGATTTATAATGACGTTTCTTACCTTGTCATGTATTTTCATCAGAACTCAAAGCGTGTGCAAAATTACAGCCTGCTAGCTTGTGGGAAAGTGCCTCAAAATTGATTGATTGCAATCCAACCGAGTTCCTTTCACTGCTCTGCTGCTATTAATTATAGCGTGATGAAAGTATACTATAACCTGACCAGGAGTATGAAGAATAATTGTACCAAGTTTCCCGTCCGTCGAGTAGTTTTTGTTTCTATAAGGAACATACAGACAGACAGACAGATGCATTTTTGGCATTAGTATCGATCACTAATCACCCCCTGATAGTTATTTTGAAAATATATTTCATGTACAGAATTGACCTCTCTACATATTTATTATAAGTATAAATAGATGAAACAGAGTAAAATGGCATTAAAAAATCGTCAATTTCACTCATTATTATAGACAACTCACACATGACTAAAAAATAAAAATCCCAATATTGTCAACATCAAAAAAGAGTTAAAGTTTCCTAAGAAAGTTTTCCGTATCTCTTATGGATACAAATTTCTCCCTTTGGCCAATTTAAAAGAAACACCTTGTATATAAAGTTGTGTTCCGATTATTTATATATTTCTTGGTCTTCCTGTAATCCTTCATCAGCATTTTTTTTAAAGTTCGACATTTTCTTAAATTATTTCGAAATTATTTATCGTAAGGGCAACCGAAGGAACAGGGCGGATTTAAGTCAGTACAAGTTTGAAAGTCCCTTCTGCTCCATTCAGAGCCGTAGAACTCATTTGATGATTTTACCACCCGAGAAAAAAAATGATATACCTATTTTCGTTTGAATCCTCAAGTATCAGATTTGTTGCTGCGGCAGTGTTTATATTAGTTTCTTCAGGCTGTCCAACTGACCTATAACAAAACAACTGACCTATAATAAAAATAGACAAAATGTAATGTGATTTTATCAAAAATCTTATCGTTCTGTAGTAGTTCTGATATTTTTGTACAGTGGTTCGCCATTCGCCAGGCACGACACCGAACGAAAAGACAAAATATGAATTAATTATCCAAAATCGTAGTGATCCTCGGTACTAATATTCATAAAATATAGTAAAATAATAAATCGTAAGTTTTACATCAATGAACAGAGACTGAATAAAATAAAATTTAATTTTGCGACCAAATTACATTGCAATACAAATAAAATATTTACGTAGGTACTTACTTGTTCACATATCTTTGGAGTGCATTCTTTCTGTTTGTGTCTTTTATCACTTTACGCGACTTTTTTCGCCTGCGTTTATTGCCCATTATAATTTATAACTGAACTCAACTGAATTGACTCAAAAAGAGATGATTTGGTGCGCGTAGTCGTCGTTGAAGAAACTGACACAGGTCCACCGTCGACAAGCGCCAGCACGCGACTGAACGGACCTCTGAGCCACCGCGACCGCTTTTAATTCTTATTAAAAACACAGTAATTAAGAAAATCATTTTATCAATTCAAACTCTGCAAATTTGTCTGTAACTAAATAGTTTCTTTATTATACTACAAAAATTAAATGTAAAAACACGGTAATATAGTCATAAAATTGAAAAAACGTTTTAAAAAGGGGTAACTTTGCGATTTTTTTCTATCGAGAGAAGTTCATCAGGTCTTGCAACTGAATGCGATTTTGACTAGATAAGATCCTTAACTAAAACATACATTTTTTTTTTAAATTTAAAACACTACAGTTTTTGTCTCAGATTGTTTTAAAAAACTTAAATTTGGGCCCACCTCGTCTTAAGTTATTGATCGCTGCGCTGCGTGTCGCGGGTTCGATTCCGGCAAGGAACAAATATTTGTATGTCCTACAAGTAGTTGTTCCGGCTCTGGCTGTTTGTGTATGTGAGGTTAAATGTTTGTGTGTATGTGAGTTTATCATTATGTTTGTAAACGCACCCACGATTAGGGTTGCCAGATAGGAAGTTACAAAATCCGGGACAGTTGTCGACAGAGACTCTCTCGGAAAAAAGAACGGAGCTCATTCGAAATCAAATCCGGGAGAGTCGGAGGAAGAACGGCTAAAAAAAAAAAAAAAAGAGCTCATTCGAAATCAAATCCGGGAGAGTCGGAGGAAGACCGGTTTAAAAAAAAAAAAAAAGGTCATTCCAAATCGGACATTGGTAAATTCCTTTTTAAAATCCGGGACAATTACCGCGGGACAATCCCGGATTTCCCGGCGGTCTGGCAACCCTACCCACGATACAGGAGAAGTACCTATTGCGGGGCAACGTTTTTTTAAAAAAAAAAAAGGTGACCGTCAGTATTATAGATATGCGCGCGTTAATAGGAGGAAGTGCGCTCATGGGATCGGCTGCACGCGATAATGAAGCCCTTGCTGATGCCAGTCAAGAGTGTGGAGAATGTACAGACGACTACAATCTATCAGATTTCTTTATTAGATTTTCAACTTAATCACTAAAGTTTTAAGGCTCAAGGTTGATCGGGAATATTTCAGTTTGGTCCCCAAACTTACGCGACGCGTAGTTTCAGATATCAGAGCGGTAAAACAAAAACAAAAAAGAAACCGGTCCGGACGAAATAGTACGAATGTAAGTACTTTATGGTTTTCGGACTTTTTCCCTTACTTGAGCTACATAACTTTGGTTCATTGTCAAATTTCATTACCTTCTGAATCTCTTGCGAGTGTCAAAGTATGCGGCATAAGTAAAGAAAAACAACTGTGTCTTTCTTTTGATTGCGTTTACTCGTTTTTTACTGCTTCGAGTTATTGCAACCTTGGGTATTTGATATTAATTCCAACTTGATAACTCCCCGCGTTCCTAAGAAAAAGGGTCATGAACTCTGACAGATGAAGGGAAAGATATAGACAACGAAGTGTGGTCTTATAAGTGTTCCGTTGTTTCTTTAGTGGTATGGATCTCTAAAAAACAAACTTCTGGTTTATTATAAAGGGTGTATCTGACATCGACGCACAAACGAGTACCATGGATCCAGTACATGATTCTGAACCCCTGAGTGGTGGAATTTTTCGTCGGCTTTTTCATGATTTAAAAAAAAATGTGTAGTTTTTTTCACTTTAGACCATTCATAATTGCTATACTTTTATAACCTAATAAGATTTTAAAGTAAAAATTAATTAATTCGCTAATTACACAAAAAAGCGCAATGAAAACAAAACTAGAAAAACTATCTTATCAGATGATTTAATAGAGTTCACATCAGGGATCAACGTCCTACCTACAAACCCGCACGGCGGCACGCTTGCAACGTTCAAAGGCCGAGCCGACACATGTTTTTAAACACTGTGAATTCTGTAACCGTTCATTAACGACATAAATGACTATAATAATTTTATTAGTGGCATGTGGTGTAGCCTTTTCGTGAAGTTTGCGTTACGATGTCAGATACACCCTGTACCTATGTATTAAAATGACCAAATCCTAAAAAATATTCAACGTACTTAATACTCTTAGCGGTAGAACTGGCTATACCTACTCGTAGTATTATAATTAATGGTCGATATTTAACATCTGGTCAAATCATAATTATTAGGTTCCGGGTTCTGGAACTACTAGGTCCGTAAAGTAGATACGACAGACAAGTTTGTAATTTTAGTTATAAATTACCAATACCTAAGCCATGTGACTCAGCTAAAGAGTTCCGTTCTGAAATAGGTCCACAGCGTAAGTGAAAGATAAAATAAAATGCAATATTAAGCGATGTTACATAAGACAACATCCTGTATCAAATCTCAAAACTCGTGAGTGCGTATATATATTACAAGTTATAATTAGCACGTCGACATTCGACCATCTCGGTCGAATTATGGCGGATCTCGTGTTTTTATGCGCATTCCTAACGCACAATTACTTCCTTCGGTGGACTGAGAACCACGCTCTTTGACGCTGCCTCTGCTGAAACTGACAACACTTATCCGGGTTTTTGCTAGTAAAAGCTTTAAGGTCATTCAAATATCATGGTATTTATCTATTGATCCTGTTTATAAAGAATACACGAAGACGCTTCAACAATGTAAACTGTAGGTATTTGCGATTTATTTGTCAAAAGTGTAAACAAATAGTTTATGGAAAAGAAGCTTTAATTCCCACACAATAATGCTCCAATACAGGTCACTCTCATATCACCTTAATTACCATCATAGTAAAGTTGATGTTTGCTTAACTCGAAATAAGATTACTTTGTAATATTCAAATTAAATACGACTTTACCTAAAGGAAACAGCTTCAACGATCTGACCAACTATTTGGACCAATTCAAAAGTGCCTGGTAGCTTAATTCATATAAATGCTTGCAATTTGATAAAGTGGGTCTCTTGACGACTAGAGAACACAATCCCACAAAATTTTAATACAGGTATTCGCGGAATTGTGAAGTCTAGGAGCTTGCACTCGAGTGCAGCAAGTAACTTTTTATCCCATCTATGTAGGTATATAGATCAATAGGGAATTTAAGCATTATTTTGAAAGTAACTACGCATTTAGCATACCATGTTAATAGTATTCTCTGCCAAACCACTTCTATCTTTACATGCCAAATAGCCAGCAGCAGAAAACGCTCGTTCTACTTAAACGCTTGACGATTAAAGATTTTCGCTTATTACTCCACTAGACTCTAAACAAATTCATTTCGTTCATTCATTCTATTTTTAATGAACTCCAGAATGACTGCGACTAGCAGTAAAATCCCTATCAGTAATACACAGTGTTTACCGTGGCGCAGTCCCGCCAATCCCATGAGATTTCGCACGATTTATGTGTGAGACTGGTCCCGCAAAAATATTGCAGGATGCCGCTCGGTTGGGATTCTGCCCCCTAATCGGCGAACACATTTTTTCAAATGATTGCGACTAGTTGGGTTCGTTCGGACCGCCCATTGGTCCGTTCGGTCCAAACGATACCAACTAGTCGCAATCGTTTGACAAAAATGTGTTCGCCGATTAGGGGGCTGGTGTTACATTCCCTATTAACAATCATCCAGTCACGAAAAATGATGAATATTTTAAATTGTAATGGCCAAATAAATTCATCAATATAAGAAAACGCATAATTACCTATTACTAATTTAAGAATTATCTTGATAGTCTTTAAATTTTTGATAAGTAAACTTTATCAACAAATTAGGAACTCCGGCTTCCAGTCACGGCATTCGAGATAATTTGCACATTTAGACGTAAAATGAATATGTAATGACAAAATTTTGGACATTATAATTATATTCGAATTAGGGTCAATTCACACGTACCACAATCACACCACGTCGCAGCGTCAAAATGTCGATGTGGTTGCGTTATCGCTGTCGCCAGCGCACGCCAGCTATCCGCATTGATGACGGCATGTCGTGGAGACGGTGGCGCCGCCGGTGGTGGCGTTGCCGTCGCGATGTGGTCGTATTACACAGGTAGTCGATCGATAACAACGGCAAAATGTGGTACGTGTAAATTGTAATATTCATTGTCAATACAAAATTTACGCCCGACCACATCGCGTCGTTGTGGTGTGGTTGTGGCTGTGGTATGGTTGTGGTATAACGTATTTTGGTTTTTACTCCTGCCACGGTCCCACGGTGTGTGCGTGGAGTGCGCGTCCAGGCGTTTGTCGTGGTTTGCTCGTAGCACGTGCATCATGCGCGTCTCGCAAGTACATACACACAAGTAGTACAAGTGTAAATGCACAATACGATGACACTAACACAATTGACACGCACCACAGCAGTCAACAAGACACACGAACAAAAGCACTGGGTTTGACACTGTACACAGACACAGACACGAGGCGGCGGCGTTGAGACGAACGGGATTATCGGGAGCTCTTGGTTAGCCCACCGACCGATAGCCCGCTCACTTGGAGCTGGTGTATTTGGTGACGGCTTTGGTGCCTTCACTGACTGCGTGCTTGGCGAGTTCGCCGGGCAACAGGAGCCTGACTGAAATCTGCACCTCCCTGGGCGAGACGGGAAGCCTCTGCGGCGATACGCTCGAAGATGTCGTTCACGACCGAGTTCATGATAGACATGGCCTTGCTGGAGATACCGGTGTCGGGGTGCACCTGCTTCAACACCTTGTAGATGTAGATAGCGTAACTCTCCTTCCTCTTGTGCTTCTTCTTCTTCTTGTCGGTCTTGGAGATGTTCTTCTGGGCTTTCCCAGACTTCTTGGCGGCTTTACCACTTGTCTTAGGCGGCATTATGAGATGATGAGATTAATCTATCGAGTACACGTCCTAATGGAGCGGAGTTCGATCGCTGTATATATACGTATGAATTGAGCCTTAGATTTGTTAGCGGGGGGTGCATGCCGAAGGTCGAATTTCAAATGAAATAGTTCGCACAGACAAGATTTGTGAGATATTTAATCTATGGAATACAGACTTGATATAAATTAAATATTTCTGTCTTTCCTGTCATATGTTACGATAATGTCTCCGATATGATAATAGGAACAGGTAGTTCTAATTTAAAATTTTTGTTATTGATAAATTATGATGTAACTAGCTGTTGCCCGCGGCTTCGTCTACGATCCAAGATGAAATGTAGCATAAGTCCTTCATTCATTCAAATCCGTTCGGCCGATTTAACGTGAAAGGGTAACAAACTTACTTTCGCATTTATAACATTGAGTTAGGATGTACGGATTTAAAGTAATATTATCATCATCAACCTTTTATCGTCCCACTGCTGGGGCACAGGGCTCCTCTCATACAGAGAAGGATTGAACGAATGATTAAGTAATTTTACAAATAGGTACTTTAAATCTGGCAACCATGTGTTACGGAGAAATGAGGAATGTGTTGTGTAGGGTTTTGAGTATGAATGTCAATGGCTATAAAGCCTAGGGGTTGAGTAGTTTTTACGTGAAAAAGTAACAAACATTCATCGATACATAGATACGGACGATCAGCAGGTCAAGCGGTAGCTTTATATCCGAAACTACGCGTCACAATTTTTAAAAATATTTTGCTTTTATCAAAAGTAATAATATCTTTAAGGAAATACTAAGTGAAAAAGTAGTATTTAGGCTATTTAATCTCGCGCTACGGCATTTAAGAGGGAACTCTAGTGGTGCTTTCTCTATGCAAACGTATTCCGCTGTTTTCTTCGTGGATATTGCTTATGGAGCAATTTTTTTTTCTACAATTTTACACCGTGATTGTGCGTGCCCCTATCATTTGATTTTTCCCGAAACCTAATTAATAAAATAAATACAATACTTCAAAATCGCGAAATATAACTCATTTTTACCGGGATGTTCAGATGATTATTAGACAAACGTGATAAGTTCTTGACAAAAAAGAAAATAATAGAAGCGTAGGTGTACATTTCCTCTAAATTTTGATATAAAAATAATTGAGATCGGTCGTGTTTTGAAAAAGAAAACAGCGGAATACGAAACCTCTTTTGGTCAACGTTTTTATAGGTAATATCAGCCTGAGCTGCCACTGTCCTTTTCGCACTTTACAAGGGAAGCAGCGCGACGGCAATAGTTTCTTCAAATACCTATTTTCCAAATTCCTCGGCACTAGAGTCCCCTCTTAAGAGTCGAGCAAAAAAGTCGGAAATAACGCGAAGTTAATTGCGGGCGACACGATGCGACACGGTGGGCCATTAAATTTCCCACGGTCAAAGCCTCGCGAATAAATTCTTTAATTCTTCATTCTACGTCAGCGAAAATCCGCATGTAATCTGATACAAGCACTTATTCCAACCGTTTCGCATACCATAGACAAACATTTAAAACTCGTAAAATTATAAATTAAAATCAACGATTAAGGAATTCATATAAAAATAATATATCGTAGGCATCATTTTTGTATACCTAAGCCCTCCGAATATCTGGAATTTTTAAATATTTTCTATGGTTAAAAATAATATGGGTAGGTATAGTAGGTACAGTCGACTTCAAATGTTCAGTCAAATTTACAATTTTTTTAGTTCTTTATCAGATTTTCAACTCTATGTAGAAAGTAATTAAGGCTTAAAATTTATTGGGAATATTTAGCTCAAGGTATATTGACCTGCTAGCTTATTTGCTTACCTACATCACTACCTGCAGGATATAACATTGATGATTGATCTAAAGTCCAAACCACAAAGTTCGGTTATTTTACCACAAAGATCGGTTTTCCCACACTCGTAATTCCCACCGAAATCTTCAAGAAATAATGATTATTAAGCACTTAGTGGTTTGCAATAATTAAAGAGCTTTTGAAAGTTATAAATATAATTGAACATGATAATCACGTTTTATTAAAGTAGGTACCCAAAACTGTAAAATTTTCCCAATAAGTTGAACCTTAATACTTTAGCGATAAAATGGAAAATCTATTAAACAAATTTGATAAATTGTAGTAACTTAATATGCTGACGCCTGCACCTGCACCAAATGTACAAGTTTATTTTCAAACCTGAAATGACGAAAAGAAGTGACTAATCTGGAGGACCTATTCACTGTTGTACCCACAAGATTATCTAATACTTGCGTCTATTCAGCGAAAGTTACAATTATGTACGGACTAGCTGTTGCCCGCGACGCCGTCCACGTTGACTTCAGTTTACAGCGCGCGGTGGTTCCCGATAGCAAACATACGGCTTATGATACTTGAACAATATTGATGCCAGATTTCGAAGTCGTAGTCCATCCCGAACAAAATTAAATATAGCTCAGTTGATATAAAATAAGCGCCTGTTAAAATAATGGGAGCAATATATACGTCCGCGTTTTCTCCCGTTTTCGCAACATTTTTTTTACTGCTCTGCTTCTATTGGTCATAGCGGGATGTTAATAGGTTCAGTAGTTTTGGCGTGAAAGCCGGACAGACAGAGATACTTTCGCATTTATAATATTAGTATGGATAATAGCAGATCAAGCTACCCGAAACTGTCAAATATTCCCAATCAACCCTGAGCCTTAATGCTTCGGAGATAAAGTTAAAAATCTAATAAGGAAATCTGACAGATTGTAGTAGCTTGAGGTGCTGTCGTCTGTACATACCTATATTTTGCGTTTCTCACGTTTTCCTATACCTACCTGATATCTCGTAAGTGTAACTCTCAATAAGTAAGTAAAGTAGCATGATAATATTTATACAAACTACGTTGCTTGAGAATGTAGATAATACTAGCTATAAAGGGTGTATCTGACATAGACGCACAAACGAGTACCATGGATCCAGTACATGATTCTGAGCCCCCCAGTGGTGGAATTTTTCATCGGCTTTTTCATGATTTAAAAAAAATATATGTAGTTTTTTTTTCACTTCAGACCGTTCACAGTTGCTATACTTTTATAACCCAATAATATTTTAAAGTAAAAATTAAATAATTCGCTAATTACATAAAAAAGCACAATGAAAACAAAACCCGAAAAACTATCTTATTAGCTGATTTGATAGAGTTCACATCAGGGATCAACGTCATACCTACAAACCCGCACGGCGGCACGCTTGCAACGTTCAAAAGCCAAGCCGACACTTTTTTTTAAACAGTGTGTATTCTGTAACCGTTCATTAACGACATAAATGACTATCATAATTTTATTAGTGGCATGCGGTCTAGCCTTTTCGCGAAGTTTGCGTTACGATGTCAGATACACCCTATAGATACCTATGTAGGTGCAAGTTCCATCCATCAGATATAAAAAATGCATCATTGAAACTACACAAGCAATCTGTAACGGGGTCTATCATGTGCAGCAAGGTAACTGCGTAACACATTATCAGTAGCAATTGGTTTCATTTTGACAAATCAACAACATTCATTGCAATATTTAGATTGTTGAGCAGACATATTTTTCAAACATATGGAGCAATGAATTAGCAATATGGAGCACAGCAGGAGTAGAGTAGCCAGCCTTTCGGTCTTCTATAGGATGCATTCTCGTGAGTGTGCGAGGGAATTGCATGATTTAATCCCCCCATCTCCATTCCACCATCGGACGACCCGTCGTACGGCGACTTTCCACCCTCACGTTGTTAACACCACTGCGATCCGGACGAAGCGTTTCGCTTCCTCTTTTATTCCGCTTACATCGAGGGACTGGAACAATTTGCCAGCGACGGTGTTTCCGTCACACTACAATTTGAGTGTCTTCAAGGCTAGAGTGAATAGGCTCTTAATATACTAGCACGCTGTACCATCAACGACCGCATCAATGCTTACCATCAGGCGGGATTGCAGTCAAGCGCTAGTTTAAAACTTGTATAAAAAAAACATTGAGAGTATTTTGTTTGTTATGCAATACGATATAGTCTCAGACCCATTGATAAAATATTATATTTTATCATTGCTCAGACCACTTTGCACGTCTATGTAGGCCGCCCCGTATATATTAAGAACTTCTACCATTTGATGACGATTTGCATGAAAAGACTAAAAGAACTGTCTGCAGTCATGATTTCTTTGCCAAAAATGTAAATAATTATTATTCTCTGGAAAATAAACTTTAATCACTACACAACTGAGTTCATTTTTCGTTACAACTTTAAACATTTTTATTAATTTTTCAATGGGCTATCCAACGTAAAAAGATTTTTTCAAATCGGAACTGTAGTTACTGAAATTAGCGCGTTCAAAAAAACAACCTGTTCAGCTTTATATATTAGTTTAGATTAAATGGTTTTTTAACCGACTTCAAAAAAAGGAGGTTATAAATTCGACCCGTATGTATGTAAGCCAAATTCTCGGTCGGATGCGGGAGTTCCTGATGCGGTCTTTCCGCGTAACTCCACACATCCAATTAATTCCCCCATCTCCGTTCCACCATCGGACGACCGACGACGTGTTTCCGTCGGACTACCGACGAACCATCAACGATTGCATCACTGCTTACCATCAGGCGGGATTGCGGTCAAATAATAGTTACTTATAATTTATTTAAAAAAAAAATTAAGGCAAAAATTCTTAATACTAAAGACTAAACACTTAGGTGGTTTAAACCTGATCTAATTAAAATCTATGTTTTGTAATAAAAGGATTAGGTTTGCGTCTGATTTCAAAATAACAATTCACGAACTTCCCTTTCTTGAAGATAATTTTGCATTTTAGCTCTTTACCTGTTTTACGTTACTACGTAATTCGCTAACGGAATCACGCGGTTTCAAGTCACGACTGATTCGTCTCTGCCACGTGCCACATCCACGAGCAGCATGGCTCGTGTGAAGGCAGTAAGGCACCTTAGAGGAATGCCGCCCGCCCCCCACTGGTTCACGACTGACGAAGTCACACGCATGGTTCACATTCCACGCATTCTTAGGAGTTACGTTACCTTTAGCATCTCATATTACTGTAAACTGGCTTTTATCTGATGACAAGACTTAGCATAGATACAAGTTTAAAACGGATGTAGCCAGTTTGGGACGTGTTAACAATAAGCTGCTTATTATTATTGCTCAGATATATTTTTTTCCATAGGAGGTTTGATATTTGGACCTAGCTGAGAGGTGCACGTTGATCTGTGTAAAAGACCAATATAATCCGCATGATCCGGCTTTGTTTTGAAAAAATCTATCCTTTGCTTCCAAACCTATACTATTTTATAAAGAAGAAGAGTTTATTTGTTTGAACGCGCTAATCTCAGCAACTACTGGTCCGATTTGAAAAATTCTTTTTGCGCTGGATAGCCCCTTAATCCAGGAAGGCTTTAGGCTATATAATATCACGCTGCGACCAATAGGAGCGAAGCATAACTAACTCAACGCGAACGAAGTCGCTGGCAGCCGCGTAATGAATAATCCGCATAGTCCGGCTTTGTTTTGCAAAAATCTATCCTTTGCTTCCAAATAAATAATAGGGACCTATTCACAGCCCTTGAACATCTGCATTTTCGCAAAGTATTTTAGAGAGTTGTTGATATTTGGCCCATCACTAAAAGTAGTGTACCGAATGTAAATATTTGTACACTATTATCGCAGAATATTTATTCTGTTCTATTATCATCCAATCTATGTCAATAGAATATCATTGGTATGCCCATGCGGATTCTCGGAGATTCCGGCTCATTACCAAGTATTTATTACGTTTCGACACGATCTACGTATGTTTTTGCTTACCTACGTGTTTTTATAATAATTTCCCACGGGTACAACGGCAGAATAGCAATTCATTCGTTCATTATATAAATAGTACACACGATTTATAGCCCTGTAAGCAAAACATTGTGGGAGGTTAAGTAGCAAGGTGTCCTTCAAGTAATTTATTTATCTTTAAATATTTTATTCTCGTCGCATCCTGCCTACGGACAAAAAAAAAACTTGTATAAAATGAAATTATCTCTTTGTACCTCAACGGCTACCTAAATCGACAACGAATGAAGTTAATAGCGATCTGCGATTGTATTGTTCATTCATCGAATATTTCTCATTGTCGTTACATAAGAAGACAAAGTTCACGGCCAACGAGCTCCATCTGCGGTGATTTTCACTCGAGCATCAGGCGCTCTATAAACAAGGCGTGTCTAGATTGTTAACTCGGAGGCTGCATCCGGGCCACCGCAGGGATCAAGTTACGGCGGGGGCGTGCGAATGTCAAGGAACCCTCGCGACCAGCGCGCCGCCAGTCGCAGCCGACATGTCTGCGCGCGCGCCCGCCTGCCACGCCGTCACCACGCTCTGCGCACTCGCTGTTCTCGCGCGAATCGGCAGTGAGTACTTTATCCTTGATACATTTAATAATACGCAACATCATATGAGTCGTCGAATAATTTTCACTTTTGTACGGCTCAAAATGTTATAGGATTGAGTAATCTAATAAATTCAGAGTGTAATATTTTTTACCAAAATTGTCCAATCAATTTATTATCTTTAGAATCATCCAGGTCATGTTGTTGTTTCAGGTGTCCAGAGTTTTGAGTGTCACAAAGACGGACTCTACACAGACTATGATCAAGATTGTCAGAAATATGTGAAGTGCAGCAGTGGTTCAGTGACCGGTCGGTACTCCTGCGTTGAGGGGCGCGTGTTCAGCGAAGCGGAGGGTGCCTGTGTGCCGCGCGCGCGCCGCCCCTGTGTCCGACGGCTGTGCGCGCCCGGCGACCAGCTCGCGTACGCCAGCCCCGGCACCGCGTGCCGCCAGTACTATCGCTGCGAGAATGGCACTGCCGTGGAGCGTTCCTGCCCCTCGGGTGCATGGTTCGACCTCGAGCGACAAGCATGCATCCGCGGCGCCGGCACTTGCTTCGAACCCGTGTGCGCAGGCCTCCCGGACGGCGACTACCCCGACGCGTCCCACTCGTGCCGACGCGTGAAGCGCTGTGGGGGCGGAGAACTGCGCGCGGTGTCGTCGTGCACGACGTGTGCGGCGCCCTGCCCGCCGCCCCGCACCGAGGCCGCGCCGCTGCCGGCCGGCGACGCTAACTTCTGCTCCGATGAAGCGTGCTCATCGTTATGTCGCGACGTACCCGATGGCGCGTACGCAGACCGCACCACCAGCTGCCGCGAGTACTTCGTCTGCGAGGCGCACCGAGTGATCCGGCGCGGCGTGTGCGAGCCGGGCCTGCTGTTCGCTCGTGGTGCGTGCGAGCAAGCAGAGCGTGCTTCGTGCCCGCCGCCAGCTTTGAGTCCGTGCTTTAACCGACACGATGGGCTGCACCGCGACTGGCACGACTGTGCCTTCTGGTATGAGTGCCGGCGCGAGCGCGTAGTGAAACGCGGCTCGTGCGCGCCAGGACTTGTGTTCGACGGCAACGGATGTACTCCTTCGGACGAGTTCCTATGCGATGGTCCAGCGGTCTCGGTGGAGTGCGAAGGACTTCCGAGTGGAACATATCAAGACCTCGACACGAACTGTACCCGTTACTTCCACTGCGACGGTCTGTTGCGCACGACGTTGGCTTGTCCTCCGGGGAGCGTGTTCGACGGAGTGCGGTGCTCACCGACGTCACAGTACCTGTGCCCGAGTCTGGAGCGCGAATCCTGCTACGGGCGGCCCGACGGCAGGTACCGTGCCGCCGACACCGGTTGCCGCGGGTACTACGAGTGCGTGCGCGGAGAGAAATCGATCTATGCCTGCCCGACGGGACGCGTGTTCGACGGCGAGGCTTGTGTTCCGGCACGGCCTGGACTATGTCTGCGGGAGGACTACTCATGTGAAGGTCTCTCGAACGGTTACCACGCCGAGATTGAATCAGGATGCCGAAGGTACTCATCGCCTTTTTTCTGGTTATCACTTAATGTCATTTCGTATCCTGAATGGAATTATAACCACAATTTTTTATTTGAAGGTACTTCTACTGCGAGGGTGGAGACCGGCTCGTCACATTGTCATGTCTCGGCGGCAAGTTGTTCGACGGACGCGCCTGTGTGAAAGCGTCACTGTTTGAGTGTGGGGGTCCGCCGGCCGGCGCGGTGGAGCACGCGGGCGGCCGGTGCGTGCGCGACGGGTTCTACGTGCAGCAAGGGACCGAGTGCAAGCGGTACTACTTCTGCGTCAGCGGGACCAGGACCTACCTATCGTGTCCCCAAGACCAGATTTTCAACGGACAGGTGTGTGTTCCGAAGGGTCAGTACACCTGTCCGGGATGAGTGGGTCCGCCGCGACGCGAGGACACCGAGCTCACGCCCGCGGGCGCACACTGCCGGAGACAAGGCTGGGAGATACTCACGACGTACCTGATTATTCTATTTATTTCGAGGCTGTGAACTACAACGGCGCTCTTATCGACGCGCTACTATTGAGCGTAACATCTCGTTCCACTCATCTACCTCCTACTTTATAATAAGACACGATTACTTCTTACTTTTTATTTGCATAGAAACTTTCAAGCGACCTAAATACTTCTAATAGTAATTACACATTGACTATATCTTACAGTATTACTTTACAAATGAATAATAAGCTCCGTGAATAGAAAAATAAAATCTCTTTTAACGACATAAAAGAATAGTTAATTTATTTATTTATAATATTAAATATAGATAATATATCTTCGACCTTAAATTAACAAAAATGATTAGCGAAACTTCAGAATCTGTTGATGATATTACTTGTCATATTGTAGTGAATAAATCTAATATATTTTTTTACATTAGCTTGGCATTACCAAGCTAATGTAAAAAAAATATTGGAGCCTAAAAACTTGGAGCCCTTTGGTATGACAAATATTATCATGACAGTAAACAAGTTGTGAAAAGGAATACTTTGAGTAAAAAAAACTAGCCAAATATATTAATAACGTGCAGTATTCGTTAAAACTGTTAAATACAAACATTTTCCAACAATTTTGGCATTATTCGTAACTAAGAAAGCATGTCTAAATCATTTACATAGTATATAATATAATGTTACTGTATTTAATAAACGATTTAAGTTTAATTCGTGTATATAATTTATAAGCTGGTGCCTCAATTGTGACACTGTTTCATTATAGAAGTGGGGGGAAAGATAATCATAAGGTGAAAGCGCAGCCTGCCAAATTAAAATTTTCTTACGTTTTTTGCAATTTGCAGGTCAATATCAGATTGTATGTTGATTTAAATATGATTGCCGTAAATTTATGGAAATATAATCATAAAAATCATCGAAACATCTCTTTGAGTTACCCTCAGTCCCTAATAGTTAACCCTATTGAATGAAATCATAACATTTGCGGCCAATTCTAATCCCAGATATGTACGTAAATAAATATATAAAATACTCCTTATGATGTACACAATATACATTACAAGACATAAATATGATTTTCACAAAGTGTCAAAATGGGCGGTCTTATCTTAGCGATAAGCCGCGAGCTGATTCTAAGAAATATAAATTGGTCACATCGTGTCATCTAAAGTATAATTTAAGATCGAGAATCATATGTTCATCTACATTAACATATGATTCTCGATCTTAAATTATACCTACGTATGTTGATACATCCTGACAATTGCAAAAAAAAAGTAAGACAATTCGAATGGCGACCTTCTTCCCACAGCCCCTTTGATCTTACAGCAAGACTTAAGAGTAGTTGTCACGAGTGAGAACGGACCAATGGGCGGGTCGAACGATCCCAACTGATCCCAACTAGTCGCAATCATTTGACATTACTGTGTTCGCCGATTAGGGGGCAGCAATCAAGGCACCAGCTAATACGACTACATTTGGTTCAAACAACACTCAATTACAGAATTTTTAACAATTTCCTGAGCTACTCGGACACACTTTACAATAGATTAACTAAGTTTATACAAGGTTAATTTAAATACAATTTTTCCAATTGGTCCACGCCGAAAGGGGCAAGATTTTCACTTGCTTGACTTTTAAAAGAAAAATTTATTTGATCTCCCAACAGTAAATTGTTAATTATTGTGGGCGCGGCCAATCGATGCCTTCGAAAGCATAGCATTAAGCTGAAAGAATGATAACTTCTTTGTTCATTGGGAATCCCAATCAATGAAAACATTAGACAGGGTGGCTCGACGTAAGTAAAAGCACCTTTTCTATAAAAATTCCGATTAGATCGATACTTTTTTATCTATACAATAATAGTGTCGATAAATGTTGACAGTGCACATCACTATTTTATATATGGGGTAGATCATATACAACATATTTATTGTCAGATTCAATAGTGTTCATTAAACAGGTACAGTACGGATAATCAAAACAATTTCCGTACTTCGTAAAAATTATGTTATAATATAATAAAAGCAATATGCAATTAGCTCAATTTATGAAAATATATTAAACCAAACTATTCTTAATAAATACAATTTAAAATTTGCTCGATTATAATATGTCACAATATAAGTTAAAATATTTTTTATGATTAGAACTTTTTTAATTTAAAATACAAGCAAATGGCTTGAAAGCAAGTGTCTTTAGCAATGCCAAGTTTGGAATAAAAATATAATAAATTGGAATTACATATATCTACTTGAAATAAAAAGTAAATAATATTTTAATTAATACATAACTAGAATATCTAAACGTATAACACAAAATACTTGTATGGATTCTAACAATATATGAAGTTGTCTCAAAGGTATACCGTGACGACATTTTCCATATTCCACAAACGTATTTAATATTTTATATGATACAAAAACATATGTGCGCACTGCTTTCTCTTGTTTATATCCCCCACTCAACTCCCGTTCGCCTCGCCCGATCACACTTTTCGTAACGCTTACGTCAACCGTTCGCCAGATTTAGAAACGTAAAGAAGTTTCACTTCAAAAAATTAAAAATGCAGTCCACACAACAAACGTGTATTTTTTCGGCATTTTTTCGCTATCTTAATAATGAAAGCTTTCGTGAGTGCAACTCGAGCTTGATCTGTGCTTTGAAAACACGTGGTTCACTTTTGCCCAGAATCGAAAGAGTTGAAAGTCATGAGGAGAGGCTTTTGCCCAGCTGTTGCACAATGTAGGAACAATATCGCAAACATGATATACCCTTGATGTAAACTTGAGATCTTTTGTTACACGTTAAAACATCCACATAAGCTTAGCTATATATACTAAACCAACAAACGAAACATGATCTATAAGTATTCGTCTGTTTGAGCTGAGTGACTATAATGGAGAATAATAATAATATAGGTGATTATATCTTTAAAGAGTTCCTATTGTCTCCTTACTTAAAATGCGGTGAATTGCGACGAAACTTAAATATATTCAGTGCGTTCACAATGATTATGCCTCTGGCAGTAGTAAACGAAAAGCAACCTTATTGCAACGAAAATAAAGATCGTTGTGATTTAAATAGACTTGGCAATGGCGGCAACCCAATAGCAACTTTATTACCACGATAAAAGATGACTACGATTTTGACAGTGATCCAAATCAGAGGCAAAATAACTGTGAACGGGCCGTAGTCTGGACTAGAGCAGCTCTAAATATGATTTCTAAATATTTATGTGAAATAAACTGTATAATAAAGACAGATGGATGCTGAATAACAGCCTGTATACATAACAACGATCCGTTATTTTAACCGACCAATAAGCTACGATCCGTTTTATTAATCGACCAATAAGCTACGATCCGTTTTATTAACCGACCAATAAGCTACGATCCGTTTTATTAACCGACCAATAAGCTACGATCCGTTTTATTAACCGACCAATAAGCTACGATCCGTTTTATTAACCGACGAATAAGCTACTATCCGTTATATTGAGCGCCCAATAGTAAGATGCTACGTCGATAGTGTAAAATAACCGATGGTTGTCATGCCAACAGGCCGTAAGATGAAATAATGATGTAACGAAACGTACGTACACACTCGCAGACTCCGTATCGTGATTACTATAACCAACTCCTTTATCACTAGCACAACTCTCGCTCAAGAACATTGGTTCCGCAATTTATACTAGAATAGATACTTGAAAATAATTGTAAAAACTAATCGATGTAAATGTTCAAAGCAATAGACAGACATATTATACACGAAACATTTGAAAGTTTCAGATTATATAGACGATTATTTTTGATCACACATATAAAATAGTTTTGAGATATTCGTCTCATTTTTATTTATATTATACGATGACACATATATATTTTACTATCCATTATAAACGACAAAACATATTTTCAGAAAGGAAAGTCTCAGTCTTACCTCACGACAAGTGATAGAAAGCAAAACTTTCGTTGGACTATCAACAACAAATATATTAGATACACATTAAATAATAATATTATAACGACTATAACATTAATGCAAACAGCCCAATGAAGTACATCCATTAATTTCAATTTCATTCTCTTTTACGATACGCGACATATGAAGCTGAACCAATAACACACACATCTGAGTTATCAAGTAATTTTATGAACATTCAGTCTGATCTTAGGCTCAATATGTCAAATTTCATTACAATTTGACATGTTTTTGACATTTGTTTGTAGCCAAGATGAAACTGCGACTAGCATTTGTTCGTTTTAAATTACAAGAATTGGCCATCCGATATCTATAAGAAAAAGAGTCCGAGTTTAGAGTGTTGCAATTGACTTTTGTTTAAGCAAATGATTAAATAAGTTAAAAGCCAATATTAAATCCTCCTTGCTATTTGTATAAACTTTATAACGCCAAATACTGGCTGAAGAACTGTTAACAAAAATGAAAGAAAAACACATGTCACCTCCTTGCCGTTCCATTTTCAAACTGGCCTACGTGTGTTAGTAAAGAGAGCGACATACGTGTTATTGATTAGCTTGGTTCAGTCGTGTCCGGCTACTGGTCGGCGGTGGACGGCTTGGGCGCGGGTGCTAGGAGCACGCCCACATCCCACACTTTGATGACGCGGTCCTTGCCGGCCGTGCACATGCGGCCTGTCGCCTCATCCAGATACAGTGATGATACCGCGTGTTTCATATCGTGGAACGATGCCAGGGATTCGCGACTGAAAGTATGAGTGGTATAAAGTTGGTTTTCAAGAATAAGATATTTTAGATGGAAGAAAGGCCTCATACAAAAAATCGGCAATTCAATAAATAGAAAATTAAAAATTTGGATACCGCGACATAAAAAATCTAAAGATATAGGTAACATAGAAAGCATCCACTCGGCAGTTTAAATTAGAAATGGTAGACTAGAACAATATTGGTGACTCAAAACCTTAATTTAATTGAAACTGGCACTTTTGATTTGACACTTCAGTGTGAGAAATAATAATAATAATTTATTTCCAAAAGCTTAGTAGATACTATACTATATATGACATGTAGCAACAATTTCAATTAAAATATAAGAGTTTAGCGTCTGTAGTGAAGTTGTGTTTAGCTCCATCTCTA